>CAMOHE010053642.1:17496-106745 GCA_946598075.1 Artocarpus hirsutus
GCTTGTTATTAGTATATTTTATGGAACGTAGTTCAAATTAAAATCATCAATTAAAGTTGGTTTGAAATTTAAATTTTATATGTGAAAATATTATAACAAAATTAGTTTGAAGCTGTTATCTATCACTTTTTTATATTTTCTTTAGTAAAAAGCATTGTAAAGCATTGTGAGGACAAATATATATATATATATAGTAATGGAGGTAGAAATTTTTCTCAATGTAATTAAAACAAAAATCTAATCAAAATACATATCTATTAATATGTTACAATTGTCCATGACGAATTTATATGTTTATTAATGGATCTTTAAACGGAGCCTATAAGATTAATTTAAATTATTAATGTGGGCTAATATATATATAAAAGAGCATAACATTCATTTATTTATATAAGATTTTTAAAAGGAAAAACTTAACCCCCCATTGGTTTTTAACTCCCGTTGTGGGTGTGTAATATATATACTTTTAATAGCTACGTTCCTAATAAATATTGTTTTCATTAACCGTTTGATATAAATTTGACAATTGTAAGAAAATAAATAGTTAGCCAAAAAATTTAGAGAGAATGCAGAAAATAGACCATACTTATAGAAGAATAAAAACCAATAGCCCAAGTCTAAAAAAAGTTAATAAATAGGCCAAAACAACATAAATGTATATTTCTTAAATATCCAAACTACAAAAATATCCTAACTTAATTATCAACAACAAATCTAATATTAATTTTTTCTTTCTTTTCCTGTATCCATTTCCTCCTATTTAGGCCTCCCCTCTCTCCTTATTTCTCTCTCTGTCTTCTCTCTTTTGTGTGCCCGTCCCCCCCTCTCTGCCCTATGATTTTCCCAATCTGACTTCCTTGCCAGAACTGCCGTGCCATGTGATGATTTGCCATGGCCAACGAATATGACCATAACCTTCTTGACTGCGACGATCAAGGTTCTTGCGACAGAAACACCGCATAAGTTCACCGTCATTCGTGGCAGGAGTCGCCCCAGGAGCGGTTACCTGAGTCGCACAAAGAGCAAGCTTTTAGAGCATCAGAACGACGACTTCACTTCGTCTCGAGCTCCATCGTTGCATCTCGAACTGAGCAACTCTCGAGCAATCGAAGAGAGATCTCGCCACCGCTGGTTTTTTGGTGTTGATGTTGGTTGTTGATGACATTCTGGAGGTAGTGGCATGAGGAAGAATGAAGAGAGAGAGTAGAAAAAAGAAGAGAAAGTTGAAGGAAGGGAAGGGGAAAAAATACAACTTTCGAATTTAGTCGTGAACCGTCTGCAACTCCTGTCAGGGATATAATCGAGATTTTGTAAACGAATTATAAGAAGAAGTCGATTTCCTTCAATTATTCTCAAAATATGTTATTTACTTTCATTATTTTCATAAACTATACTATTTGTTGTGATTTTTCAAAAATTTATGATAATTAATGGGATTTTTTTGTTATACCACAACATCAATTGTTGTTGTTAAATATATCTTTTTTAATATGTAACTATTAAAAATGTAACTATTAAAGAAGTCTATGAATATGAATATATATATATATATATATATAAACTCCTTCTCTTCAATTATAGCTTCTGTTGGTTGTTAGTCTGTCATTAATATTTCTAATTGAATCTAAATTGTAATGTTCAGAAGATTTCCTAAAGATTTTCTTCATCGGCCTTGTTAAATCAATTATCAAAACTCAATTGTTTTAACAAATTTTCTCTAATTTATAATATTCTACAGGTCTTAAGCCAGTTAAAATCAACGTATACGTGCAGTAGTCTAACATCTAGTGAACAGTTAGGGCTTGCATCATGTTACACATCTGATTCAAACTTTATAATTAAAATCATACACTAAACAAATTTGCAACCCATGGTTACATATATTCAGAAAAAGGAGAAAATAATTGGAAAAACAAATATTATACGATGTAGAATATTTGCACGCGCACAGTAGGTAATTTTTTTATTTTCGAAGCTACTGGAAAGAAACTGAAACTTTCTTTAACCCTTTTTAATTTACTCCTTTTTTTAAATTAATTTACTCGTCTTTAAGCTAAACCAATTTGAAGTAATCTGAATTATATATAGTAATATTCATTATTATTTATTATTGTTGTTGTTCTTATTATTATTATTTTGAAAGTTTTATTATTATTATTATTACTATTATTATTACTATTCTTCTTCTTCTTCTTAAGGAGCAACATTTGTTGTCCGGAAGTACAAAACATAACTGAAAACAGAAACCTTGCTTTCTTTAAAATTCTTTAAGGAAGTTGAAATTGATCGATCAAACTTAATTTGGGGGCAAGTTAGTTAGCTCCTATTTAAAGATTATGAATTTAAAAACCTAATTTGAATTCAAAATATTAATCATCAAATAAAATTGATAGTAACTAAAAAAATTATAGTTCAAACTATGAATTACAGTTCCTCCGCAAGAAAACAGTAAAATTCATCCTCATGATCAAATTAGGGGTTTATCACCTATGATTTTTCTTTTAGAAAAAGAAGTTTTTAGAAAACAAAAATAGACCAATTATTCAAAATAAGTCGTTTATATAGAATAAAGAGAGTATGACAGAGACGTGTTCTAGTATAATTAAACTGAGATTGCGATCGAAGAGGATAATCCAGAAAAAGAAAATCAGAGGGATTGCACACTATTTCTTTGATATGCATTATTTCTCTTAATAATTTTTACAAAGGAAGATTTGTTTGATAACCATTTTTTTTCTAGGGTGATATTCATTTCTATCAATAATTTTTTTAAAAAAAAAATTAGTATGTTATTTTATAAATAAAAAATAAGTGCATCTAGAAACGCCAATTCCGAAAAAAAAACAAAAAAAGATTGGTTCAAAAACCAATTTTACTACATTAATATTCTCTCATAAAATTTGAACGGCTATAATATTTTTTTATTTTTTGAAATTAACGGCTACAGCATTTTCAATTTAAGCCTTTGGTTTGAATAATGTTTCAACACCACAATTTCCGCCTAAAGTTCTTCACCAACTCATCTTCAAGCCATTAAACCAAACTGTCCTAGGCAATTTAAGAAATGAAGTTAATCCGTAATCAAATATGTTCCTTCTCAGATAGGCTTATCTTCCAAACCCTAGTCCTTATCAAAACAGAATATGACATTTCAGTCAGCTTTTTTCATTGGTTTTCAAACAATTTAAATATAAATGGTCGGAAAAAAATATTGTATTTTTGCTGAAGTATATAATGTTGCTGGCGAAACAGTACTATATGTTTGTTTTCTGTGGGAAAAAACAATTCCCTGATTATTAAATCTTTATTTAATTATTATTATTATTTTTTAGAATATTTTGTTTAATCAACTTTTAACAAGCTTTAATAAAATATCATATATGTGAACAAAACAGGAAAAAAGTATATCTTATATATGTAAAAAAAAATGTTTATTCGGTAAAGTTTGTACTATACCATAATTATATTGAATTATTTGTTATATAGGATCTGGCTAGTGAAGCTTAAAGAAAACATTGAGAATCTAATCTCCTTTTCTTTTTTTTTTTTTAATCAATTTTTGATCATCCGTAGAAAGAACAGTGTACGCGTTCTGCGACGGAATTTTGGATGAACAGACCGTTTGAAAAATGAAAGAAAGATTCCTGATAATAATTTTAATAATACCAATTCGTTGTCAAGTAGTAATAATAAATACATGTCAACTTGAGGGTTGATTTTTATTAACAATATATCTTTGTTATTTACATTTTTTTTTTAATTTGGGAGCTTCTTTAAGAATTTACAAGAAGAGAGGATGTTGGGTAAACTCTATTTTCGCTCACCTGATTCTAAAAATTATTTAAGAAAAAGATCATGCGTTGCTTGAGCGTTGGAGCTTCTACTATTATTACTTAAGTTTACTATAATAAATTTTTACCATCTGTTTGACAACATAGTTTAAATCACATAATTACAGTTTGAATCCAATTCTGCTATAAGATTTCTTTTATAAAATTTAAATTTTAAACGAACTTTGCTACAATGCTTGAACCAAACAAGTAAAACCTTCTCCCTATGTATGGACTAATCGTGGAGTTTGTTAGTGACGAAGTCAGGAATTTTTGTTAAACGGGCCAATGGAAATAACATAATTTTAATCAAAATCAACCACTATATATGCTCTACAATTGCCCCTTTAGGTTTTCATGCATTGAAAAATACTAGATAATAATAACCTTATTATCAAAGCCATTGAATTTTTTTTCACTACAACAAATTGTCGCTTACGTGACTCTAATTAGACGATGGATGGTTTAGTACAAAACCTTCATCTAAAATCATACAGTATTTATTAGAATTAAATGTCGCGTGACTAAACGATGGTTTCTCCAAAATCATCATCTAAAATATATTAGAAGGTAGTTTTAAAGAAACTTTCGTCTAATAGTTTTCCAGTCCCACACCTATAATACCCAAGAAAAGCTTTGCTGCTTATTTTTCTTTGATGACAAACCAAATGGTTAGGGCGTATTTCTAGTTGTAGAGAAACCATAACCGCCATTTGTCTACCTACCATTGATATTAATCACATTTTAGTTAGGTAACCTACCACACCCATATTCATCACATTTAGTTACCACGCCTAACTTGAGAAACTTCCAGAATTTGGGCTGCCTTAGTTCTTAATCTAACGGGCTTGGTTTGTGGGCTTCATCAAGTTTTGGGTTTGGGTTTGGTGAAATATAATCGCATACACACACGATCGGTCTCCGTCATTGAGTGCATAGATAGCAAATTAAAGGGATTCTGCAAGTCCAAAAAAAATTATGCTGCTAAATACGACGGTATCATATCATGCACAATAAAATCGGTGACATAACTTTTGCCCTTTCCTAACGACGCTTATTGTTGCTATAAAGTAGTTGATGTTTTAGCCATAATTTTTGCAATCTCTAACAGCTTTTAGCTGTTACTTCTTAGGAATAGCATTGTCCTCACAATTTAAAAAAAATAAAATAAAATTTAATTTAATTTAATTTAATTTTTAGCCCTTTAGCAAAGGCATCGTTTTTCCACTAGTACTGAAGGAATTAGCATGTAAATGAAAAGTTAACGACAACGACAATGCGTCCCAATCATTGTTGATTCCAGAGAATTGATCACACAAACAATTAATTAAACAAAACTTTGATGAAAATTCACAAAATTTATAATTACAATAGCTTTCGTTTCCCCACAAACTGCATCAAATCTAGAAAAAGGATATAATTCATGCGCAGTGCTACAGAAGTTCTTAAGCAATATTAACTACTAATCATTAACTATACACACAAATTACAGGAAAACAAAAGAAGCAAGCTTGCATGTGGACGTTATACAGGGGATTAGCTTTCTAGGAAGACTTTATCCTATCAAGTCGATACGATTCCTGCAGATTATTATATGTTATATAAATTAATGAATGTTTAAAAAAAATCATGCAAAGAATTAGTTTGACAGAAAAGATATGCACAACGACATATGATATAAGCAGGAATTATGAACATGGGCACATACCAGAACAGAATGGATGTCTTCTAGAAAAGGAACAAGTAAGCAAATAAATGCTTGTATTTCCTCTTTAAGTGTGTCAAAGTTTTCACGTTTCGCCAGGAGGAGTCCAAGGAAAGTTTTCTTTTCAGGCACTAGTTTTAGAGCCACCTACAACGCGATATGCACGTTGTTAGCTTCAAAAAACAGGAGGAATTGTGAGAATTATGTTTATTAAGAGAAACCAAAGTTTCAAATTTGACTATAGGACTAGATAATTAACCGTTATATCCACCCACACACACACATATATATATATATCTAAGGACTCTCCTGTGAGAAGTCTTGTAAGGTAATTGATAGAAAAGAATGACGTATCATGATTGTCATGAAACGTAATATTAATATTCGATTCACGTATATCAAGAAATTGAGTAAGCAAGAGACTATATTGTACATCTTCAATATCTATTAATATTAGATTGACGTAACAATAAAAAATTTAGTTATTTAAAAATGAGGGTTATTCAACTTTAACATAATATCAATATTACGTTTAATGACTATTATGTTACATTTTTTACTTCTATGTATTACGTTTGAAGGACTATCCCTAGAAATGCTCTCTCGATATATCTTATAACTTTTTCGAAATTAGGAAAAAAGGAAGCAAAAGCAAAAGCAAATACATTTTCCTTTTTACTTACATGATGTATAATACAATAGCTAAAATGGGGTACTTAATTACTTTAAAAGCAGCTGATGAAATCCAACCATGCCAAGACTTCAAAGTGATATTGTACGAGTCTTCCACTGCTTGCTCCATATTGTTCTGCCCAAAATCCTTAGTTAAGTTTCGTAATAATGCCACTGTAAAATCCAGTGATCTGGGGAGTAACAATGGCGTATTAAAAATTAGTTCCATACACGAAAAGCCCTAATACACAGTTAGTTAGAGATATATACGACAAATATGCACGCGCGTTCACGTCCACACTTGTTATCTTCTGTCTGCAGTTAGTTAGAAAAAATTACATGTTATGTCAAATTTTTAAAAGTACTTTTTATGTGCGACTAACGCACGAGATGATAATAAATAAAGCAGACGTCCACTAGTTTTCTCAACCAAAAAAAAAAAACAACAAATAGGCAAATGGACAAACACAAACAAAAACATAAAAAGAGAAATAGAAAGCATAAGCCACCAACCATCAAGCTGTTTATTTTATTTTATTTTATTTTTGGAATGAAGAGAGGATAATTGGTGTCAAAAAAGATCCAATACATCCCAATTACGTCAATATGTACTAAACTTCAAATCCTCAACCAAATTCTCAACTTAACTTTTCAAAGGAAAAAAATCCACAACAAAACAACTTCGGAAGAAGCTAACAAAAACTCTACACATATACATATGTATTAGTTTTCAATAGTTACCTTTTCAAATAGGGTCTGCTTTAACAGTTCATGATGTGGAATATTAAAAATTCAATCTTATTAATTATCATAGATTTTTTAAGTACAATTGTTAGATTTATTTCAAATGAATAATAACAATACCTATTGAAAACGTAATTGTTAAAGACCAAATATATATTAATTTTATGGAAGCCAGTATGTCAGCTACTTTTGTTTTCCATCCTTAAATCGCTCTTAATCTACACCAAAAGATGATGCAATGATTAGGAACAAGTTTTCTACCTCTAAGGAATATTCACAGTGGATGAGTAAATCAAATTAACCGCATAATTGTAAAATTGCTCGTAGTCTAAATTTACTTCAATCTGTATCTGTAAGCAACAAAAATAGCCAATAAACTTTGTTCCAAAAGAAAAAGCTATAGTCTTTTAGGCCATTTGGAAGAATTATTGAAATCAATAATTTTGGTTTGAGAATTATAGTATGTAAGACTTTACACTTTAGTTTTTTACTGTAACATATAAGAGATTTATATTATTCATGTAACTGACAGTTAAGACCGCTCTTCCAAACGGCCCATTAGTGGAATGGAAAAACATCATTTGCTGAAGCCCGCCCTAAGTTAAGTCTTCTTGGAATCAACAAATTGTCAAAGCAATTACTCATAGAACAACCTTTCAAATCATCCACTTTTTCACCCAAGATAAAATAGTGGATAGATCAGTAAAGTTACGACTTTTATGTTTACATTTAATAAATACAGTATTTACTGGTAAACATGATATTTATTTAAATTATTTTAAAATACGCTAGTTCTTCAAGAGCTTTTGCTCTTCCAATTGTTTTTTCTTTTTTGTTTTTTTCTTTTAGAAACTTATTTTTTTGTGCTTTCTTTTTCTATATTAGTAAAAGAAGTGATGTGCTTAATGTGGAATTGGTAGACTTTCGGGTGCCAATTAATTAGTTAGGATGCGAATTTTTTTCTTTGATTCTAGCTGTCTATTCTGACCGGTTCATTAAAGAAAAAAAAAAGGCTAAGAAAACCAACTGGGACATTAGCAAGTCAAACTTAAACCACAAAAGTTGGGATGAATACCCATGGAAAAGTATGTTGTATTTCATCATTTATTAGTACATAAAAATCATATTGTGATCAGATCAACATTATTGAATATATGTGTACCTGGTAAGCCAAACAAAGGCTCTACTAGAGCTGGTTCTCTTTCTTAAATTCCCTTCTCTTTCCTCTTTCTTCAATATCTCAACCACATTTGAGTATAGTGAAGGATCTGATTCCAGAACCATCTCCAATCTCTAGAATGAAACAGCATATAGGCGCGGAAGTTATAAAACGTATACGGGTTAGTATATAACTATATATATGCTTATATAATATGTAAACATAATATTGAAAACGTGTGCCATCAAGAAATTTAATATATATATATATATATAGTACTATTGTTTCACCTCTACAACCTCAGTGTGAGGTTAAATAAATATAGTGTGAGGTTGAATAAATATTATGTTAGGCTTTTACTTTTAAATGTTATGTACAAGTAAATAAGTTTTTATAAATATATAAATATATATATATATATATAAACACACACGTGTGTATGTGTGTGTAAAATCAAGCACGCAAGAACTAAGAAGAAAACGAGAAGAACAAATATTGGCATGGTAGCTGAAGAGAACAATCATTTCTATAAAATTTTCTCATACGAGGAGGTTTAAATGATCTTAGAAGTGTGTGTGTATATATATGTACATGTGTGTGTAAGATCAATCACGCAAGAACCAAAAAGAAAACGAGGAGAACAAAAATTGGCATGGTAGCTGAAAAGAACAATCATTTTTATAAACTTTTCTCATACGAGTAGGTTTGAATGATCTTGAGGAGAGAGTGTGTGTGTGTGTGTATATATATATATATATGTATATGTGTATGTAAGATCAAGCATGCAAGAACCAAGAAGAAAACGAGAAGAACAAATATTGGCATGGTAGCTGACGAGAACAATCATTTCTATAAAATTTTCTCATACGAGTAGGTTTAAATGATCTTAGAAGTGTGTGTATATATCCAGTATATAAGATTAGCTAGCAAGATTCATGAGCAATATTTTTCCTCTACTTTTCTCCCTTACCTGAATGTTTTGATGGATATCTTTTCTCAGAACAGTCATTGTTGGCCCAATCTTATCTGCATACGATCAGATTTAATCAGTTCATTAGGCCTTAGAAAAGATGCTATATAAAGATGCATATATACATGCAAGAGCAAGAGAATTGAGAGAAATACAGGTACAAGATATCTATTATTATTATCGTTGTAAGCAAACCAACCAAGAACTTGAAGGACCAAGTTGCAAATAGATAGAAAAGGCGTAGTTGGGATTTGAGCAACACATGGATTATGATCATTATTGTTGGGTCTAAGCTTGGCCAACATAGAAAGCTCTTCAATGGCTGATCTTATCTCTGATCCCACCTTCTCCTCTTCTCTTTTCCTCTTCATTTATTTGATGCCTAAAAGTGTTCTAATTTTCTCTTCGTTTGATATGATCTTCTCTTTTTCACTTTAATTTTAAAGCCCGAACGAATTATAACTAAATTAAACCCATTTGGAATTGGCTAATTTCTACTCAAAAGTCCCAATTCCGAAGAGATTTTTAACCTCATATACATCATTTTTTATTGCAATTTCTTGTGATAAGTTTTTAACATTTAAGACACCCGATGGTGACCCAAATGTTTGACCTTGTGGGTTTAGCCTATCCTCTTGACGTCATTCGGATAAATTAATGACCCCAAAATCTACATTAAATTTGACCTGGATGTCAATAAATAAAACGACAAAAGGGAAAAAGGTTACTTATTTTTTATAACTTGTATACAAATTCATATTTTATCTCACTCACAACAAATATTGACTTCTACAATACTTAAAATGCCCCTCAAAATAAACAATAAAAAACTTTAAAAAATTAACAAAAAAAAAAAAGCTCATTATTAAATCAAAAAAGCAAATCAAACCTTACCCCAACAGATCACCAGCACCGCCCGCTCCTCTCGCCGGCCATAACTCAGCCCAACCCCTTCACCACCCACGCCTCAGCTCCATCCTTGGCCCAACCAGGCCCACCGCTGCAACTGTCCATGTCTCACCACCATCATCTTCTTTGTTGCAAACAGATCTAATTTCCCTCGTATCAATAAGCAAATCCCCAATTACTGTTATAATCCGATGTCTCAAGAGGCGAAAGAGCCTATATGTGCCAGGAGTTACGCATCTCACTATTGGGAGGCATAAGAGACTTCCATTTCGTGCCAAGTATCAGTTTTTCCTTTTTGTTCCTCATTTTGCTATTGTCAAACAAGTCACTCATCGCTGCCTGTGCAGAGCTCATCTTGTCTAACCTTTTTTACCCTTCAAAATTGAAAAATGTTTTTCAGGGCCCACCCGTGGGTCCCACATAGTGAGGCCCTCCTGCAGCCCCTGTCCCGTCGGTTGATTAAAACTGCCCTTCAAAATTGCTCGATTACTACATTTGAAATTTTAGCAACTCACCGAAAAAAAAAAAAAAGGACTTTAGCAACTCTTGGTGATTTGGTTTCCATGAGCTTCCTTTCCCCAGTTATACCAACGGATGAAGTGAGATCTTGCTCAGCACAGGTGAACATCGGGACGTCTTCTTCGTTTCCCTGTGCGAATGGGCATGGGAGAAGGCCTTAACGACGTCGTTGCGGGGATTGGTTAGGGGTGGGCCGTGTGGTAAGAGTTTTTTTTTTTATTATATAATTACATATAAATTTAATGATATTATTATGAAATTTTTATAAAATTTTTATAAATTAAAGTCATATTTTAATTCAACAAAGGTAATTGGATCAATTGTTTTATTAATTTTTTTTTCCCAACTTTTAAGCTAAGTTTTTGGTTTTCTTTTTAAACAGTTTTTTCTTTTTAGGGTATTTTAGGTATTTTAAAATCAAAATTAAAGCTTGACTTAAGAAATGTATGAATTTATATTTTAAACATAATCTAATGATATATATTTAATAAGATCAAAAATTAAGGATATATTTTTTAAATGAACTTAAAATATAAGGTGTAAAAGATAAATAACTTAAAAGAAAATGGCTATGCTTCCGTAAGTTTTGCTAATTTGAATATATTCCAGTGTCCCAAGTTAGTAGGGAAATATTTTTAATATATAAGTACTTGTTTTATTCTTTAAAATTAAGTTAGCTACTAATTAACAGGCAGTTAATTCTTATACATCTGTGTCGACACATCTAAACAAAAAGTACCATTGGGACCAGCTAAGACGTGAATCAAATGATATTCTATGATACTAACAATTTTACTTTCTTTACCATACTTTGAGGGTGGAGTTCAATGTAGATATGAAGAAGGGTGTTTATCATATTGGCACGTCTATTTTTTGCATAGAGAATTTATGGCATTGAAAAACATAAAATAGGTATTTATATTTACAATTTGTATTTTTTTTTTTTGAATTAATTTAGTCCAAGTTGTCATTTGTAGATATATATCTATACATCTTTATATATTGTTGGCTTTTCAATTAGTACTTTTTTTTTTTTTTTTGGTTCATTTACTCGTGTTTTACTCTCTCGATCGGTGGTTTTTCATTTTCTTTTAAATCTTCTCCGAGGGTGTTTGCCTTTGAGGCATTAAAAGAACAAAACAAACAAAGAAAAACAAAAGCTTGTACTCAATTGTTCAAATTCATTGTATGTGTAAAGCTATCCGATTACTTTATAACTCTATCATTTTCAAAAAGAAAAGAAAAGAAAAGAAATATATATATATACACACACACACACATCACTATATATCAATTAGAAATGGACAACATATATATATATATATATTACTACAAAATATTTATATATATATATATATGTTAATACTGAATATTTATATTGGCTACGATCGTGCCATCTTCATAATAGTTTTTCTCTGGATATCAATTGTCCTATAGCCAAGTAACTTACTTGTTGCAGTCATACGTAATGATATGAAATATATATTTACACACACACACAAACAATTATTGTTTCAGATCATACCTGGCCAGGAGCATCCCCTTAGATCGATATTAATCATTATAAAAATTCAACCGTTTATTTTAGTTAATTTTTTGGTCGTATTTCCAACTGCCCAGTAAGTCGCCCTTATCAAACGAACAATAAATAAATAATATGGATGTGTCTGTCGTCGGGGACATAAATAATTGATGAACTGGTTAGGAGGGGCCTTTGATGCCGTTGATTACGATCTCAAGGATTGGGCTGGTGGGAAGGGCAAATTACCATATTTTGGGCATGGGGCATCATATATATATATATATAGGGTAGCGTAGGAAAAGTAAATAGGTCTGCATTCAAGAAAACACTACTATTTCATTTGGTGCCCAAGTTTAAAATAGTATAGTTTGACACTTTATAGCTTAAATTGCATATTCTAAACTATATAAATGGTGATTTTGAACTAGCACATAGAACGTAAAGTTTTAAAACGAGAACAAAACATCGTATCAAGGTAAAGACTGGTATTTAGAAAACTATGGTTTATGAAGAAAAAACGAGAATAAGAATGGTTTTTACCATAAAAAATAGTTCAAATTATGTGAACTTAAAGAAGGGACAAAATTTAGATTTTGGAGATTTTGGCTAATTTAAACTGCTTCCATGATTTAAACTGGCATTAATTATTACTCCACCAAATGTCAGTTTCAACCGTCTCTATGGTTTGAATTGCCTCAAACGGTTTTAAACCTACGTACCAAACAACCTATACAATATATTATATTTGATATTTTTGATTGAAGAATTATATGTAATTATGTAAACGACAATAAAGCATGAAGCCGTTTTCTAGCACTCTTAACAATTTTTTTGCTGAAATTCCCAAAGCAAAATGAAGAAAACAAATCTAAGATGGTTTTTGACACTAATACTGAAAAAAACAATGGGGAATGCTACGATAAGACCCCTTAGAAGGTTTTATCAATGAGACCTCCTTTTTTAGTTGTAGGACTTAATCCAATGGTTTAAAATTTTTAAGTCCACCTAATAATAAAAGCCCTACTTTACACAATCAGAACCTAAAAACTAATGAATTAATAAAGAAAAGAAAGAAAAAAAAAAGGAAAAACCCACGAAGGAGGACAGAAGCAGCAATATCTACGACCAGAGACGAGGGCGTGATGTTGATGGTGAGTTGAAGGTGAGCGCAATCAACATAGGTGACAGAGGAGGACCCTTTGCGATGGTGGTGTCGCAATAGTGGCCCTTCGCAAAGTCACGAAGTGAAGGACGCTAGAATGGGTCTTGCGATGCCAACGTTCAGACAATGCCCATAGGTTATGGCAATCGATGGCTAAGATCGCGAGAAAGGTTGGTCTTCGATCGTCTATTCTAGACCTCAAAGGAGAGGTCTGATGGCAGCATTGCCACCTACTGTGGTTCACAGCCCACTGCTCATTGTGTGCAATGAGGAATTGTTACCATCGTTACTACAGGGTTGTGAGGCTACAATGGGATGTCGACCTAAGGGGGTGGCGACCTCTAGATCTAGTGTAGTCATAGACGGAATTGCAAGAGGTCTCGTTCTCAATCACGAGATCATCACATCTCTGTCGTGTCATCGTCGCCACTGCAAATCACAACCCATAAGGCGAACATCCTAACTTGTGAAGTTCACGGTCCCGACCCTCATGAAGTCGCAACCATGGTGGTTGCTACACCATGATGAGACGCGACTTGAGTGCATGTCGTCACTAGCAATGGTAGCATCCACAGTCTTCGCGATTTCCACAACTGGCATGCCATAGATGAATTTTGGATTTTTTGGATTTTCATCAGTTTTGAGTTTTTTATGAATCTAGTGTGTATGGACTCATCTAACTTATAGAGAGCTTCTTTAATTTTAACCCTTAAATATAGATCTAATTGTTAATAAAGGGGTCTCATTGATAAGAACAAATGAAGGGTCTTATTGTATTTTTCCCGCAAAAGAATTTTTGTTTTTTAAAAAATGGAAAACAACTTTCGAAATCAAATGGTTATGTTTGACATTTGTTTTATAGAGAAATTTTGCTTAAAATTTTTTGTTAAAAATTTAACAAAGAGAAAACAACAAAAGTAAATATGTTGTTTTCTAGTGTTCTTTAATAATAGAAAAACAATAACTAAAAAAAACAATATTTCATCCTAGGGTCAAAAAAACCAACTAGGAGTGTTAGGGTCGGACAAATGGGTCAGGAATTACACCAAAGTTGGGCTGGCAACATCCAATTCAAGGTTGGACCAATGGGTTGAGACTCGCCTCATGATCAATCTAACGAGCCAGGACCTGCATTGGCATTGGACCAATGGGGCAGGTTCTGCACCACAGTGGGACTGGTGGGCTTTGACGCACGCACAAGATCGTACCCATAAGGTGGGACCTGTTAGACTAAATCCCCTAAAGATTAAATGATGTAATAGTTTTTAGAGACATTTAATCAATAAAGAGTTTATTAGTTATTTACATATATCAAATGTTGTCCTTTTAATGTTCATTTATGTTGAATAGATAGTAAACAAGCAAAAGTCTGAGAATGTAAGTCTAAACCTTTAAGATCGTATATATGATGGACAGATTATACAGAAGACATTAATCTTAAAGGTGATAGTCTCAATAATTAGGTTCGTAATTGAGGGAATGAAGTTGAGTACTTTATTCATGTTAATATTGTTGTGTTGCCTATATCCTTAATGGGAGATGACTTGTCTTGGTCATTAAAGTTAGACTCCATAAGTAGAAATATTGATATATTGTCTTAGATGATGATATATTGGATCGGGACTAAAGATGAATTGATTTTATTCATAATTTCATTTATATAAGTCAATTCACTTTAGACAATCATAGGTGTTGCATCATAATCCTGAAATAAATCAATGAGTCTGTATTCTTGACTTGTGTCTTTTGATATACCAAAAGGTAACATCCTAAATTATATGAAGGTTCGTATATTGGCATGTTGGAGACATGACTATTGATTGATGTAGACTCATTATTCATAAATATAGAATCTATAGTTCTTTTGTAGAGTTAATGATATTCTTTTATGGGCATTATCCGGCAATTGAAAATTAGAGTGCTCAACCATTTGGATATATATGTGTAACCAAATGATATACTATTTGTATTGTTTATGAATAAGAAGTATTTCAATGATGAGATAATAGAACATAAGATATAAATGATCAAGAACGTAAAACGAAATTTATCTTTAAACCGATTATGAATATTATATCAGGATATTACATATTATGATATGTTATGAACGATAATTTATTGAAGTTTTGTAGTTAATATATAGTCCAATAGTACAGCTCAAATCTTTTAGTAAAATAGCTTTAGAATTGATTATTATAAAATATAAGTGTTCGGGATATGTTATTTTATAATTATAGGAGTTTGATATATATATATATATATCTATCGGGTCCAATTGCTAGCTCATAATACTTCCTTAATGATACGACGTGTTTTTTGTACAGATTAGTAACTTATATTATTTATCAAATTGGCTAAAATTTGATTGATTAGATTTAATAATTCATGTTATTTTATTGGCTGAATTAATTTTATGAATTACTTGAAAATAAACAGAATTATTTGAGATAGAGTTCATTTCATATGAGATTATCTATTTAGAATTGTTTTAATTTGATAACTTTTCTATGGGGTTATTTAAATTAAAATTGAAATTCTATAATATATACCCAGGTCAAATAAAGTAAGATTTATCCATTAGGTTCAGTTTGAATTAATAGGATAAGTCTCAAAAGCTAAAAAGGCGTCATGGAAGTGCTGCCACAACAGTCCAATCGACCGGACCTATTGTAGGCCTGTTGAACGGACCAACCATGTTAGCAATCCATGTGCTTTATGTGTTTTACTCCAAAAGTTTATTCAAACTCGAATTTTGAAGCCGAATCTGATAAGGACTAGCCTAATCTGACCTCTGTATAAAGGGAACAATTTTCTATTGTTCCTTAGATCATTTGAGATATTTAAAGAAGAATATTTTGCTAGGAAGACTTTGAAACTCCCATAAAGATATTGTTTAACATCTTGAATCTTAACTCTTGGTTTTCTCAAGTGGTTGGAATGAGACATCACATACGGAAAGATTGAACAATATGCGATCGTGGAAAGAGAATAACAAAGAAGTCTAGTTGGTTGAGACTCTTTCGGTAGTTTTCTCTTGTAGTAGTTCCTATAGTTTTTTTGGCCCACTAAGAGGTATTAAATATTTTTCATTAATTTATATGCATAGCATGTCTAACTTGTCTTTGGAAAAAGCTTTAACAAAAAATTTTAAAATCCATTATGTACTTGTTGTCTAACAATTGATATCAGATCCATGGTTTTATGAAGTTTTTATAGGTTTGTGATCATGCTACATAAATTATGTGATCTTAATCTATCTTATGCTTGAATTATATTTTTAGAGAGTTTGTACTCTAAGGTTTCTATATAATTATATGTTGTCATAAGATTATATGGTGAATGATTATTAATTAATTATTGTTAATTAAATTTTTATTTTAATTATTATATTACTAATCAGTTTTGCCGGTTATGGTTTCTTAGATGTTAGAATATGTGTCAAGGTTTTTTATGTAATCAGATGGCAGTTTATCATCACCATCTATGATTTATTATTTTGGTTTGTGAATTTGTATTAAAATAATTATTCGAAAAGAAAATAGATATAGAAGATGGAATTGATTAATGGGTTATTTATTTTCTCTATTTATAATTTTTTTGTAAGCTTTTTAAATTGTTATTAAAATAGTTCTCAGTTTAGGGTTCTATGACAGAGTAGTTGACTGTCCCCTGGGTAATTCGGTCGACCAGGCTCGGCTTCACAGCCAGTCTGTTGAACAAAGCCGGTCGATCGACCAAGCATTAGAGGACAATTTTTTTATAGTTTTCTTTTATGAGATAATTTGAGAAAAACAAGTGAAACTTTTTTTGATAGCCAAATAATAATTTTCGATCTATTTGAGATTGAAATTGAACAATGGACGCTACATGAAGAATGGTACAACGAAAAGATACAAGACAAAAAATCAATAAAATGTTTCAATTAAATTTTGTAATCTTTATTTTCTTTTCTCTAGGTAGAACTATAATATTATAGTTATTTATTATATTGTTTGTAGCGTTGCTTATTTGTTTTATAATATGTTTTACTATGTATGTTGATAACATGTCATACTGATTAGAGAGTATCACTCATTAAAAATTGTTTATGTATGTTAACATAAAACCTTATTTTTTAAAATATTGAGTGGAAGAAAGTTTTCGAAGAGAAGACCTAAGGCCTTCATCGTTTGTCTATAGATAACACATGGTAATTCCGACTCCTAGGAAGGATGCATCATGTATCGGGCTGAATCTCTACAAGGATAATTTGTTTTAACATGTTTTATTGTTGTTCACCCCTAGGTGGATTATAAACCATAGATAAAGTAGTTGAAACAATGGTCAAATGCTCAAGATTAATTTTATTATTAAGCTCCTCTAGAAGCTCTGATAATAAAATTAATGGCTAAAGAAAGCAATTATTAGTATATGCTAGATTACACGGGTCTTGGATGGTATATAAAAATTAGAGGAGATTCGTGTTTCTAATTGAATTTGGAAAATCTCCCCTAGGCAGTTTGTGGAATTTTGAATTAGGAATTACAGTTGTAAGGTTGGGATTTTTCAATGTTTTGACACATAAACATATTGTATGCTTACTTGTTTGTATTATCTTACTAAATTGTTATTGAATATCTGCTTATGTTTGATATATGAATCTTTATTATAGATCAAAAAGTCTAAAAAAATACTTTATCTTTGATATTTGTTGAAAAAAACACTTGAATTGGCAAGAACTATAATGATTAGAAACGGAACCCGAATATCGTCATGTCCTTTGAAAAACTGAAATTTGTGCTAATCACACCATATCCTCCTGCCTCTACCAGTGAATCCACTAATGAACAAATCTAAGCGTATAATTGCTGGAAAGATGCTGATGATCAGGCTTACTACTATATCATAGCTAGCATGAATAATGTGTTAGAGGCTCAACATGAAGTTCATGAAACTGCTTGGTAGATGGTCCCCTTTGTTAGCTTATAATACTTCCTGTAACGATATGGTATGTTTTTTTTACATATTGGTAACTTATGCTATTTATAAGATTGGCTAAAATTGGATCGATTAGATTTTATAATTCATATTAGTTTATTGGTTGAATTAATTTTATAAAATAATTCAAAATAAACAAGTTGCAATATTTGAGATAGATTTTATTTGATATGAGATTATCTATCTAGAATTGTTTTGATCAAATAACTTTTTTATTGAGTTATTTGAATTAAATTTGAAGTTCTATAATAGATACCCAAGTCAAATAAAGTAAGATTTATCCATTAGGTTTGATTTGAATTAATGTAACAAGTCTCAGGAACTAAAAATGTGTTGTGGAAGTGCTATCACGACAATTCGATCGATCAGACTTAGTGTAGGCCGATCGATTGGACCTCTATGTCAACAATCTGCGTGCTTTATGAGTTTTACTCATAAAGTTGATCTAAACTCGAATTTTGAAGTTGAATTTGATAAGGACTAGCCCTAATCTGACCTCTATATAAAGGGAACAATTTTCTGTTGTTTATTAGATCACTTGAAAGATTCAGAGAAGAGTATTTTGCTGGGAAGACTCTAAAACTCCCATAAAGCTATTGTTTAACATCTTAAACTTGAGCTCTTGGTTTTCTTTAGTGGTTGGAAGGAGAGGTCTAATGCCCTTATGTGGGGGTTAGTAGTATTTAGTAAATATAAATGAATTATACAATATCATTTTAAATCTTTAAAACATTGCCCATGGGTCTTTGAAATAAAAACAGAAAATAATAACATGCTTTAAATAATATTCTACAGTTTTAGTGTAGTACCAAATATTAAAAATACTATCGTCATCATCAAAATATAGTTCGTAGTAACTAAACAATTTAACATAGTTACTACTACAGATTATGAATCTTACATGTGTCCAACAAAATACAAATAAGCTAAGATATTCCGACATGATATAAGCAATCTTGTCATCTACTCCTCCTTGAACATATTACACTAAACTCCACCTGAGAGATAAAAATGATAAGGATGAGCATCGACATGCCTAATAAACAATAACGTTACTCACTTTTAGGTTTTATTAATTACCACATTAATAAGTGCATGGTTAGTTAGTCCCTGACATTTTTCATATTATGAGATTTATTATGATCATATCGTGTATAAACCTTACGTTAATCATTTCCAAGTTTCATACATATACATATATACAAATATTATGATTAATTAATGTTTCTAATTATTCACAATGCAATGAAGTATCACATCACTCAACTTAACGAAACCTAAATGGGTGCGCTTGACCACTCTATCAATCATTCTAAAAGTATTGGGTGAGGGGACATCAAGTCTCAATTCCTTACTAAGTCGATTCCTGTACAGTGCGCTCTGGACTTTCAACCAAAAGGAGCATCACATCTCCCCCTATTTATTTTTTAGGGGATTCATACCTAAGGACGTAACCACTGCACTCTTCACATTTTACCATTCCTCTCATAACCACTACTGTTATGTATAGAGTGTATTTGTAACGACCGTTATTTTAACGGGTATGATTTTTGTAAAATCATATGAATCAAATGTCATTTTAGCATTTTTACCAAGTCTCCGTAGTAAATATTTAAAACCTACCTATCGACCACTTCTACCAACCTTGTCCCACTATATTAATGCTCAATTAAGTAGCCTCATTCTTATTTGGCTAAAGGTCTTCGAAGGAGACATAGAATTAATTCACCTTAACTACTTAAAGACATAGAATTAATTCACTTCAACTACTTAGAGACATTGATATATTTTCTCAACCACCTTTTTAATGCTTCATTCATTTTCTTCCACAACTTGCTCCATTTGCCTCCTCAATTATGTTGGCATTATTTGCTAAAAATCTCCATGGGAGACATGATAATATTTTCTTTTAATGATCATTTGTTTCTTCCTACAACTTTTTCCATAAACCTACAATTATCTCCTGCTCCTCAATTATTTTGATGCCTTTTTATTCAATCATCACCACTTTCTTCTCTAGTTTCTCATTCTCTCATTTCTCACTTCAATTTCTAACTAAAGACATAAGGCATAAAGCTCTCTTTGTAGCCAAGTAACTATAATTCCCAAACATGTTTAAAGTCGTTTTAGAGTCAACTCAAGCTTGATTTTTAATCCAAACTTTGGTGCTTTTCAAAGGAGTTTTGAGGTAGGTTTTCTTTAATTCAAACTTGATTTTTAGTATGTGTTTTCTCCATGTTTAATGCATGATTTTCGTGTTCCAAGTTCATGCAAATTTCTAGTTATGTTAACATGCATATTTGAGCATCTATGAACAAAAAAACTTGAGTCCTGAGTTAAAACCTAAAACCAACCTTTATTTTGGTTTGACAATAATGTTAGGAACATTTTAGGAATGTTTAGAACTAGTTTGCATAGCTCTATGGCTAATGTTTTAAGGTTTTGAGCTTGAAGAACAAACTTAAGCATGTTTTTATCATTATTAGCAAAAAAGGCTAGAGATATGGTTTGATGATGATTTTGATATAAAACTCATGAGAATATGTTTATTATGATTATATAATGTATGCTGCCTATTTTGGAATAGTTTTGAGATTTTGAACAAGAATAATATGCTTTGGGTTAAAGAGAAACTTAACCTTCCATAAACCTTGTATTATCTCTATGGGCAGTAGCCCTTTCTTGAAATGCTGGGATTAGATGAAAATGAATTTTATAAATTGGTTTACATATTTTAAAAGTAGACATCCTAAGCTTTCCAACGAGCTATCATGAGCCTATATTGGAGTTGTATTTTATTTTCTATGAATTTTTTAATTTTCAGATTGGAAACTAGTAAATCTACCAGTTGTAGTATTCCACTTATCTACCTTAAGTAAACCACCTGTAAACTCATGTGCTAATTGTAGATAGTGAACCTAACTTTTTGCAAAAGTATACAATCAGTTTGCCATGGTATACCAGCTGCTAATTTGAACCAAGAACCCAACTTTGCTCACTTTATAATCCCTTAATGTCTTGCAACATTTCCAACACTATCATAGGTAATTTATGAACCTTATTAGAAACTTAAATATATAGATTTACACATAATTTATTTATAGATGTGGTTATATGTTGTGCTTTAGTTTTAATTGTCCTTATACACGCCTTAAGATCAAGGGTGTATGGAGCTAACGTTAATTAATCTTGAGATTAAAGGATTGTTGATAAGCTTGGAAGGTAAGGATTCCATTACTCATCTTTTGTAAGGTTTTTATGGAATTAAAATTGATTGTTTTACCACAAAATATATGTATCTATGTGAACTACTATTATATGAGAATCATATATGAAACTATAACATGAACTCGCCCTGTATTGATTAGCGAGGAACATAATGAATTAACATAAGTTGTTATAAGTTGGGAAGCATGGTTACGAAAATTGACTCTTTAAATAATGATTAAACATTGAGAAATGGTGAGACGTGAAGAGGGCGGTGGTTACGTCTTTAGGCACGAATACCCTAAAAAGTAAAATAAGGGGGAACCGATGACGCTCCCTTGGGTCGAAAGTCCCAGAACACACTGTACATGAATCAACTTGGTGAGGACTCGGGGCTTGATGTCCACTCACCGGAATACCCTCGGAATATTTGGAGGGTAGCCAAGCACGCCCATTTGGGTTTCGATAAGTTGAGCGTTACTTTATTTAATGTGGATACCTAGGAATAACGATGAATTGTAATATTTGTATATATGTATAAGTGTGAAACTTGGTTATGATTAACTATGGTATCCACGAAATATGATCGTAATAAATCTCATAATCTGGTTTATGATGTAAATTAACTAGCTATGCAGTTTTAATGTGGTAATGAATAAAACCTTAAGATGAGTAATGATTTTTCCTACTGGGCATGTCAATGCTCATCCCTCTCATATTTACATCTCTCAGGTAGAACTCAGTGCAATTTATCTAACGAGGAATAGGCAACAACACTATTGATTTCGTATTGGAAGATCTTTGTTTAATTGTAACTCGTCTAGATTATGTAAGATTCGTATTTCTTTTGTAATGGTTGTGTTAAGTTATTTGGGAATTGTACTATGGTGATGATGACTGTATTTTAAATATTTGGTGCTATACTAAAAACTATGGTTTTTATTTTAAATGTTTATTTTTATTTTTATTTTTGTTTAAAGACCCATGAGCATTGTTTAATGGATTCAAATAATATTGAATCTAAGTTTATTTTTATTTATTCAATACTACTAACTCCACACAGGGGCGTTACAGTATTTCCTAACCATGCTTTTCCTTTTATATCAACACATATCAAATCAATTTATTCTTCTCTGTACATTACAAGATGAGTTTATATTATTGTCTCATAAGTGATATTCATATTATAGTAATTCTCCATATACATATATCTTGTATTGTAAAGAACTAATTTTAATTTCATAAAATCTCACAAAAGTTGAGCAATAGAATCCCTACTTCTTTGCAAAAGATCCATTGATAACTTCCAGTTTACACTATCAAGTTTACTACGTAAGTTCCAAGTACGTCATTATCCTAGACGTATAAAAATAACCATACTTATGTTCTCCATGTTTGAATACCAAAAATATAAGTTTTGAGACATTTCCTAGCCTCAAAATAAAGAAAATAGTCAAGTTTGTGCTGTCCGATCAACCTATCGATTAACTGTTTCTAGCCTACCAAACAAAACTGTCATTTTTGGACTCTCAGCGAGCATGTCGATCTGCCAAGTTCGGCCTATTGGTTAATGGGGTTTGGCCTTTCAAACCTGCCAACTATTTGGCCTATAGAATGTCAAGTTTAGCTTGCTGCTAGAGAAATTTGGAGTTTTCCATTTCCGAGGATTTTGTGCCCCCAAGCTCAATCCTACTTATTTTATCAACTCCGTGACTATATGAGATATACCAATTTCCTTCAAATCGTTATACATAAAACACATCTAAAATCATCAAACTCTAATTTTTACAAAACTTATGCAAGAAAATGGTTCAAATCTGGAAACACTCAAACTCAAAGCAATACAATCCAATTTTGCAAGTATCTAGAGCTTCAAAATGTTGTATAATCATTCACAAATATTAAAACATGTTTCTCACAACTTTCGTACCAAAACACAACTTTAAATCAAAGTTCAAGTTTTAGAAATCTAACCTCAAAACTTAGTTCAAAAGAGTTGCTTGATCTTGAGTCTAAGCTTCTTTAATCTATGAGTTTATGAGGGGTTGTCAGTAGATTTTTGTGGGAAAATAACTTGTAAATCTTGGGTATTGCTTGAGTCTCTCTTTGGTTTTCTCTGCTTAGGAAGTCTTGAAAGAAGAAGAAGAAATGAAGAAGAAGGGATGAGCGTGGGAGTGAGTTACGGGTGAGGGAGAGAAAATAAGCCAAATAAAAAGAAGATGAAAATGATGAAGGGGGTAGGGCAGGTAGGAGCAGGTATGCTAATGTCTCATTTGGAGACTTTTGCCACATAATGCCAATATAATATTTTCGTAAATAATTTGTATAGCAAAGGCTTTTGGTAATTTTCAAATATAAAAAAATTCAAATTGGCACGTTTTATGCATTAAATTTTATACAATTATATCTGTTAAAATAACGAGTGTTACGAGAGGTTACCTGAAGAAAGATTAAATGACATGCGATCACCCACACTTCGATCTTAGAAAGAGAATCATAAGGAAGTCCAGTTGATTAAGGCTCTTCTAGTTGTTTTCTCTTATAGCAGTTCTTGTAGTTTTTTCTGGTCTACTAAGTGGAGCAAAAGATCTTTTATTAATTTATCTATATGGCATGTCTAACTTCTCTTTAGAAAAATGTTTTAACAAAAAATTTTAAAATCTATTGTGCACTCGTCTCCAACAGGACCTATGTAAAGATCATATCGATGAGTTGAGAACTGCGTCGAGACTATACCAATGGGCTGGGAACCTCATTGGGGTCCAACCGACTAGCGAGCCCAACCTCAATGATAGTCTTGAGCTATCGGCCGACCTCAAAGGCGATCTCGACTCACCAGCCTGTCTCCAAAACGATCCTAACTTGACGTTCACATCAATTTGCAGTTTTTTCGCACAAGGAAAAAAAGTTTCTGAAAAGAACTATTTATAGCGCGTGTCCTCCTTATTCCAGTTCCTTAAAAATGGCCTCAACTCTGCAGTAATCAATCTGGACATGCATCCTCCTTGGAATCCTCAAATAGTCGATAATGCCATAGTTGACTCTGTTTGTCTTCAAGGATGCCAGATGTATAATGCAGTCTTGCTGTGATAGGCTACACAAATACAGTAAGTAACCACACAACTTGCAGTCAAAAAATGAAACTCGGATTTCTTTGATTTACTTAGATTTCCATCAATGAGAAGATCGTGTACGTCAAACATTGAAGGTTTTCTTATACAAAATCTTGAATGTCGAAGATAAAGGAAACTTGGAAGCAAAGATACTTATTTCAGCTAATACACGCAATATCCCGATTGATCTTTCCATAAATATCAAAGTTGACAAAAATATTCAGGGAAGAAAGTCTTACCATATGTGTTTTTTCACACAAGTTTGGACAAATCAGTATGCCAGCGTGTCAAAACAAAGAATCTAAATTTATCATATATAACTCAATTTGTTCAGACCGGACATAATCATTGACCAATACATTTTAAGGAAAGCTGACAAGAATCCCCAAATGAGCAACTTAATCAAATCCAAATTTTCAAGACAAATTTGAATACTATAGCCATAAATTGACTTTTCAAAAGCCAAAATTAGTACAAAATAATTTACAATTAATTTGGAAAGTTACAATTAACCTAAAAAATCACTCTCATAAAAATGTTAAGAACAATTCCATTGAATACACAATTAATAATAAGATACTAATATTAAATCATAGGAATGAAATTCCTAATAATTAGGATGTATATAATTAAACTAAAGAACCAAACACAATATGTCTATCAATATTAGATTTTGAGGATAAACTACAATTTGAGTTCCACTATGTCTCAGCTATAGTACAAAACTATTTGTCTAATGTTAAATTACACTCCGATATAAAAAAGGAAAAAGTTAAATTGCACTCAACTGAGTTTACATCAGTAATTGTTATAAGATAAAATAGGAGTTAATAGTTCAATTCCTATTTTATTGTTACGTTATGGTCGTGTTTCAGATACACACCCAACTAAGCGATATGTCTCCTTTTATATTGAGCATACAATATTCACTTACAATGGTTTGTCTATCTTATTACAATTGTTCTTCTACAAATTTACATGGAAAAATTTCATTTTAATACCTATGTTATATTGAAATATGAGTTTGATATGTTTGTTTTAGAAAATTTTATGCTGGTATTTTAATCTTTTTAAAATATTTTTTACATGGAAAAATTTCATTTTAATATCCTGTATTATATCAAAATATAAGCTTAGTATCCCTGTTTTAGAAAATTTTATGCTGGTATTTCAACCTTTTAGAAATTCTTTTTATTACCTTAGAGTCTTTTTTTAGGATAAAAAAAACAAAATTACACTTTTTATAAAATATAATTAATTGACCAAAATTTTGAGTAAAAAATTTTAATAGCATTATGCCTACAACCAAACATCCAAAAACCTTTAAAATTATTATGCACAGCCAACACCACAAGACTACGTTGGAGACAAGATTAAGATATAATTAGAGAGGGAAGAGAGGAGGAGAATCAGGAAAAAAAAAAAAAGAAAAAACGCAAAAAAAAAAAAAAAGAAAAAGAAAAAGGCAAACAAATGACAATAAAAAGAAAGAAAGCAACAAGTTCTTTTAAAGGTTTTTGGGTATTTGATTATAGACGTAATAATTTTTAATTTTTCATTCAAAAATGCAGTCAACTAGTTATATTTTATAAAAAAGGTCATTTTAGTTTTTTGTCTCACAAAAAAGAGCTCTCTCGTACTAAAAAAATTTTCTAAAAAATCAATATATTGACATAAAATTTTCTAAACCAGAAAATACTAAGCCATATTTTAATATAACACAGGCTTTTAAAATAAAGAAATTTTCTCAGTTTACATTAACAATTATCTAGCTTCACAGTGTTCTTCATCTAGCTCATTTGAGGATATTTTAATGCCTTTGTATATTTTATGATATATGTGAAATGACTAGTCTAGCCTTCAACTCAGTCTAATATTGTTTCTCATCTGACAACAACCCTCCATTTCCTACACTTGTCTTGCCCTGGATAACTTCCTGTTGACACGTTATCTTCAAGTAAACTGTACCCTTTGCACATTGGGAGAACTGCACATAGCCCGTTAAACCTATGTACCGCTTCAGTTCGGAGCGGTCCGATTTCGGACTGGAGCTGAAACCTAAATAATATTCGTGTCAGGCATTTTGAATACGACTAATGCTTTCATTGCTAACAAAGACAATGACAGTTTTGGGCAAGCCGCCATCTATTTTTGGAGTCGTAGTGTGTGTCAAAATAAGCAACAATTTTTAAATATCGTTTTATACACACATGCAAACCTCAAAAACAACTAGGGAGAACCGTTGGTAAATACGTTACATTTAATGACTGTTTGTGAAAGTTTAAAAAAATTTATAAAAAAAAATTGTTTTAATCAAAAAGTGTTTTCTTATTGAAATAATATATTTTTTTAAATATTGTTCCAAATTAAAAGACCTGATTCATATTTTATCAAATAACGTAAATAATAATTTTTTGAGAAATATATTAACAAATCATCCTTCTTATACAAAATCAATACATATTTAACATATGTACTCCTAAAAATTTTCTCCTCTTTTTCATGAAGTCTCCATAGTAGATCTTAAAGCTTGGCGCCGCCTCCTCTCCTCCTTGGGCTGAAGTCCAACGCTACTTTCAGGTTGGTCGTCGGACCTCTGGCTCTTGAAGAGGTGGGGAGGATAGGGGCTGCAGTTATGAGTATGGGTGGAGACGACAGGAATGTGGTAGAGATGCTAGGATGGAGTTAGAGGTTGGGTGGGTTGGCAGATATTTACGCCGGTGTGATATGGTCGAAGTCACTGAGACTAGAAGGCTCAAAGCCTAAGGCGGAGGAGATGCAAGAGGGATGGATCTGGCCTGAGGAAGCGAGGGCTGGGAGATCCATGGCTTTCCCAAGGTTTGCTTGGAGGTGGCGTTGCCATGAGGGGGAAGCTCTAGCTAGTAGCGGCTTTTAGTGGATTTGAGGTATGCCAGTCAATCTAGGAGGAGAGAAGTTTGTTGGCTTCATCGGCTGGAGGCATAGGCCACAAGCTACGGGCAACAATCCTTCAACAAAGGCTGGCACAACAAGGAGTTCTTCATCGTTAGTTTTATTTTGTTGTATGTTTGGTTTTGTCCAATAAGATGGGTGATTTTTTCACCGGTCAATAGTTGTTTGATTTCAATGCTTATCTAGTTTGTTGTTATAATAATAGAGATAGTTTCCCCGCCTATTGAACGTCTATATCACCCGTCCAAGTTGTTTTGTGACAAGGTTTTAGGTCCTCTAGAGTTTCTTCTAAGAGGAGTTGATAATGGCTCTAGTGCTGTAGAGCATTGCCTTCGATCGATCGAAAATATCCATCAATAGAGAAGGGATCAGTGATATCTTTAGTGCTATAGTTTGTTGGCCTTTGTTTGCTTAGGAGCCCCTATCAATCGCAAGGGTTATATAAAAAAGAGCTCAACCTATGCTTGCTTTTAGTGTGTCGAGGTGCTTTCCCGAAATCAGGCCTCATGTATATGTTTGTCCTTTTGAGCATCATCAAAATTCATAGATGGATTTGATCTCAATTAGAGGGTATTTCTCTAGTAATGCTAGGTCTTTCATTAGTTGCTTCGGTTTGTACTACTTTTTGTAATTGATTACAATGAATTTCCCCTTCAAGAAGTACTCCTAAAACCGTAAACAAAATTTCTTTACAAAATCTAACTTAAAAAAAATGCTTTAATACAAAGAAAACTAATATATAAGTCCAAACAAAAAGCAACAATTCTAAAGTAATTCAATTTCAGTGGTTGAGATGGTGGAAGTGAACATGGTGACAAGATCATGACGGCAACACATGGGCATAGTTTTGGTTGTTGTGGAGGTAGCGATGATCATGCAGTTTAAGGAATAATGAGTGTGGAATAGATAAAGGCATTTAAGAGAGAAACTTTAATGGGTTTGTTTAGTATAGCAAGTCAGTTGAAACTAATTTGTAAAGCTTTTAAAAATTATAATAAAAAGTAAAAAGTTATTACGGTGTAAGTTATCGCATCTTATAATTTTCAAATTAAAATTTTTAATTTCAACTGATTTGTCAAACATCTTTTTTTAAAAGAAAAAATTTAGAGAAAGAGTAATTGGGGGAAAAGTAAAAGGGAGGGAATTGTCTGAATATAATAGACTGCAATGTGAATCAATTTTGTTTTTTTCAAAAATTAGAGCACAGAGCAGCACAAGTGATTATTTAATAGTCAAAGTAAGGGAAAAAGTTCAAGCAAGGGAGTTCACCTAGTCTCATTGGACCCATTCAAGACGTGGGGATTTAAATGACACAAAGAAAGGGCTGTTCGTTTTGAGAATTTTTTAGATTTTTTGGACTTAAAGTTAGATTAAGTATCAAGAATTTTTTAAAAACGTGTTCGTTTATCTCAAAATCTAAATCCTTTAAGCATCAAGAATATAAATTTTTGAAGTTCTGACTCCCCTTAAATTTTTAATACTCGGATATCTTTGCTACAATAAGGAAAAAAATCATAACTTCTTCATTTAATATCCAATTGAGATGATTTTTTTTCATTATATTCTTAGTGAAGAGAGGAATAAATTAAGATCAATATTGCATATTTTTTAAGATCATTAATATTAAGATTTTATTAGATTTGTTGATAAATCAAAAACTATTTTCACTACTTTTCCAAACACATATTTTAATTTTATTCCATATTTAGATTAAAATTTAAATAAATATCTAAACGTTAATTCAAATAACAATTCAAATTACTAACTCAAATCTTAGTTCAAATCACACTAACTTAAATCAAATTACTAATTCGAATTCATTTACCAAACAAACCCAGAAGTATAAATACTCGTCAGCTATGCTTATAAGATCTTTAGTATGGTAGTAATAATTATTAGTTAAAACGTCCTTTATTATAACATATAGAAATTTTATATAATAATAATTTTTTTATTACAATATATAAAATTTTACATTATTTATAATTAAAATAATTGCTGCATTGTTTAAAGAAAAAGGTTATCAGAAAACTTATCAAGGGACCAAAGCTGAAATTTATCTTTATTCCTTAAAATTTGTATTTCTTGAAAATCCAAACAAATTCAACAGGATTTCAAAAGCTTTACCTGATCAGCCATGGCTGTTGCCTCTACTGCATGCACGTACTTGGTTGGGACACGTTTCTTGGGCCCACAGCGCACGATAGCGTTAACGGCGTCTCAGTTCTTACCAAGCTTCTCACTCTCTCAATTGGGTTTCAATCCTCTGCTGCTGCGGGCCACTGTACCTGCAAGTAGAAAGCTTGTGGTTCGAGCTGCTAGAACCGAGTCCAAAGGGGTCTTTCTGGGCTTCAAAGCTCCAGATTTTGAGGTTCTTTAATATCTTCAAGTGTTATGTTTCGGGCTTATTCTAGTTTTTTGTACAAGATTGAGTTAAAAAGGTTAATAATCTTGTTAATTTTGTTTGGGGATTTTGGATTGTTTTTGATTTAGCTTCCAGAGCCTCTTACTGGGAAAGTTTGGAAATTGACGGATTTTGAATGTTATCCTGCTTTGCTGGTAAGTATCTTTCCCTTTTTTTCTCTGTTGTTTTGGTTCTATTTTAGGATATGTAGTGGTTTTTGTCAATTTTTATGTTAAATTTTGTGTTCTTTGTTTTGTTGGTTATATCTCATTGTCTATCTCTATTTTCACCTAAGAGGATAAATGACATAATTGAAAAAGAGATGATGAAATTTAATTTCCCAAAACTTGAGTTAGTTGAGGTTTTGTAATTATATGGCAGTAATGGAGGGGAAACATCTGTATGCATGCAGATTGGTGTCTACAATAACAAGTAATCATGTCCCATTATCCAGCATACTAAATCATCTAAAAATCCAATGTTCATCGACAAAAATTGCAAACAATTTACTTTAGTTTATACACTTTTTTCACCCAAAGAACCCCTATATGAATAATACACATTCCAGTTGACCGACTAATTCTAATTGTTTTGTTTTGAAGCAAAGATAGCCGTGAAGCGGTTCGTCTTATTCAGATATCCACGACCAAGAATTACTGGATTTTCTTTAAGATAGCCCCTTTAATTCAATATAATCCGTCATTTGGCTTGTGATTAAGCATGACTATTCATGGCTAATTAAGAATCCATAATTCACCACTTATATATTTGTCAGCATATTGGGCTTCTTTGGTTTGAGAAACTTGGTTTTCACTGTGCCAAAGAGAATACATTGCTAGTTAAATTGTTTAACTACTTAGGATAGCACTTTAAGCATGTAAGAAAATTATCTGAAATTTTTTTGACTTAATTGAGGGTTTTTTATTATTTTCCTGTAATAAAAAGTAAACATCTTCTAGCGAAATTATATTCTGATTTCCGTTTTGAAAGTTTTCGTATTTTTTTATGGTGATCTGCATAGACTATACTTAGAAAGTCTATTGGTTTGACTAACATGTTTGATTGGGTCAATAGTTAACATCAATAAGTGAGGTTAGAAATAAGGAAGCTACTTTCTTACTTCAGTGAAGCAAACAGGCCTATGAAATGTTGGAGGAAGAGTTCTCGGGGAATCATTTGTTGGATGAGATCTTAAAAACTATAAAAGGAAGTAGAAAAATGTGGGAGCTTCAAGGAAGGGAGGGAGGAGAGAGGAGTGAGGGAGTTGAAACTTGAGATTCTGCAAACTAGGCGGAGATTTTTAATGGAAATTAGCAACTTTGTGATGCACTTCTTGATGTGTTTTGTTATGATTTTCTTCATAAATAATGCTAGAGACCTTAACTCTAATTTTAACTTTTCTATACCAGTCTATATGGCGTGTGCATTGTTATTCTTTTATTGGTAGATGTTTAAAATTTTTATTCCATGTCTATTAATGTTAAAATATTGTTTCTATGGATGAAAAGATTATAATCTCACCGCCATGTGAGTTGGAATCAAAATGTTGGGGTCTCTTGCACTACTCTTTCTGTATATAATAGCTCCAGATACATTATTTTGGTATTTAAGTATAAACTACAATCTCTTTGACAACAGCTATCTAACATTTTTAAAGCTACTTTCTGTAGAAAATTATTCGCTATGAATTAAAATCTGCACGATATGACTACACTGGAATGAGATTAGACTTAAATGAGGAGCAGCGCATTATAATTATGGGAAAGCTGAACCACAATTTTGTTTCTCTATAAACTAGTTTTGACTAAGTGCTACTGCATAACAAAATATATGAGCTCCAATCATCTCTGTTTTCAGCATTTAATGATGTCGAAGATATTTTATGAAATAGTTTATTATTTTAGTTTATTATTTCCTATTTTTGTTTCTCTATAAACTAGGTTTGACTAAGTGCTACTGCATAACAAATATATGAGCTCCAATCATCTCTGTTTTCAGTCATTTAATGATGTCGAAGATATTTTATTAAATAGTTTATATTTTTGGTTTATTATTTCCTTGTATTTTTATTTTCCTGTTTCTAATTCTGTTAGGATATTTTAGGCAGTTTTTACTTTTCTGTTTTCTAGGACATTTTGTTACCAAGTTGTTAGGAGTTTTCTTATTCAAAGGAATCAGTCAAACCAACTGCTCCTATGTATACATATCTTTGTAACTCGTTTTCAATCAATAAGGGAAAATCATCTTTTCTCCAAAATCTTCATGGTATCAAAGCTTCCTCTGAAAATCTAAACCTTGAAAATTCTCATGGCTGTCGAGAAGGGAGCTTCATCAATGGAAATCATCCCGAGCACCTCCAGTCAGTCGGGAGCCATAGATACCTCATCCTTTGTCATCACTAGCCACAGATTGAAAGGCCAAAACTACCTCGCCTGGTCCCAATCGGTGTTAATCTTCATCTCTAGTAAAAGAAAAGACGAGTACCTTACCTGTGAAGCCATCAAGCTGGAGAAGGATGACCTAACTTTCCGAGCATGGAAGACAAAGAACAACATGGTGAAATCATGGCTTCTCAATTCCATGACAAACGAAATAGGAGAAAATTTTCTCCTCTAGGAGACAGTCGCAAAAATCTGGGAACCAGCCAAGGAAGCTTACTTGCACGTTGAAAACAAGTCCGAGTTGTTTGAGATTGAGTGCATCCTCCATGCTCAACGTCAAGGAGACCTAAACGTCACCCAGTATGTCAATATCCTCAACCGACATTGGCAGCAGTTGGATATGTTTCGAGAGCGCAAGTGGAAGTGTGCTAAAGTGGTTTGTATTACACATAGATTGTTGAAGAAGCACGATTATGCAAGTTCTTAATTGGATTGAATGAGAACTTGGATGATGTACGTGGAAGAATCTTATCACAAAGGCCCACACCAAGTCTACGAGAGGCTTTCGTTGAAGTGAGATGCGATGAGAGTAGAAAGAAGGTGATGATGGGCTCTCAAACATCTGCAACAGCCACAGACTCATCAGCCCTTGCAGCTCGAGGACAACTAGCCTAGAATAACGGCAATCAACAGAAGAAAGAACGGCTCCAGTGTGACACACAATATACTTGCTTGAACCTTCACGGCAGACTTGAAGGAGGAAGACCACCGAGGAACCGAGAGAGCCGAGGCAACACGGTTGCATCAGAAGAAAAACCCGAAGCCTCTAAGTCAGCCCTGTTTAGTAAAGAGTAGCTAGAATTACTACAAGAATTGTTTGGTCAGCGTTAGTCTTAGTATTCTGAATTCACGAGTGGAACTGCTTCCCTTGCTCATGAAGGCAAAAACTTTATTGCTTTTAATGCTAAGAGTGGAGATCCAGACTTCTAGATTGTTGATTCTGGAGCCTCGGATCACATGATGGTTAAGGCTTCTCTATTTTCTACGTTCACTCCTTGCCGTGCAAACTGGACTATAAAAATTGCAGATGGTTCAGTCTTTGAAGTTGGGGGCACTGGTTTGGTTGTACTTTCAGATATTCTCATGCTGAAATTAGTCCTGTAGGTTCCTAATCTTGATTGTAATTTGTTATCGATTAGCAAATTGACGAAAGAATTGAAGTGTGTTGCTACTTTTGACAATTGTTTGTGTACATTTCAGGACTTGGTTACGGGGAAGACGACTGGCGATGCTGAAGTGAGCTTGGGACTTTACCTCATCAACCCAAGCCGTTTCTCTCGAAGACAAGTTCAAAGTTTTGGTTGTGTCACGTCATTGAGTCTTTTTCCTTTTCTAAAGTCTGTTTTGGGGTCAAATAATGATAGTGCTATAATGCTATGGCACTATCGACAGGTCATCCAAATTTCATGTACCTTAAGAAATTATTTCCTTCATTATTCATTAATAAAAATTCAAATGATTTTCAGTGTGAAATTTGTCAGTTTTCAAAGCATGTTCGACATTCTTATCTGCCTCAAGCATACAAAAATTCACACCCATTTTCTTTGGTTCACAGCGATATTTGGGGTCCCTCTAGAATTAAGAATATTACAGGATCTAGATGGTTTATCAGTTTCATAGGTGATCACACCCGATTGACCTAGGTTTTTCTCATGAAAGAGAAATCTAAAGCAACCCCAATATTCAAAAATTCAACTCCATTGTTCAGACTCAGTTCCAAACCAAAATTCAATCTCTAAGGTCAGACAATGCAAAAGAATATTTCAATTCAAATCGAGGAGACTTTCTATCAAATCAAGGAATAATCCATCAGGGTTCTTGTGTTGAAACTCCTTAACAAAATGGGGTTGCCGAAATGAAAAATCCCTAACTTTTAGAAGTCTCTTGTTCTCTCATCTTCTGTTCAAATGTCCCACATTGTTTTTGGGGGGAGGTTGTCCTAACCGTAGCATACCTAATCAATAAAATGCCATCTCGTGTCTTAAAGTTTCAAACCTCATGTAATATGATCCTTCAAACCTATCCAAACGCTCGAGTTATCCCCACTTTGCCTCTCAAACTATTTGGATGCACTTCCTTTGTTCAGGAGCACTCTCCAAATCGTGGAAAATTGGATCTCAAGGCGATTAAATGTTTTTTCTTAGAATACTCTTCTCATCAAAAGGAATACAAATGTTATTCTCTTATCACAAAACGGTTCTACAACACCATGGATGTCACCTTTTTTGAGAACCAACCTTGTAATCTCATCTGATATTCAGGGGGAGAGAGAGAGTGAATACAAACTTTGGCTTTGGGAAAATTTCATAATTCCAGTCTCCACTTCACTCGAGAATCCTCTTACTGAGAGTCCTGTTGATCACTCTCTACCGAGAGTCCTGTTAATTAGTTTACAGAAAACTCATCTTCTCCAGAACACTCACCTTCTCTGCTTCCGTCTGATCTTCCCACACCTACCGTAAATTTATCACCTTCTCGTGTGTCCGTCAATGAGCAACTAGAAGACAACATCGAACTTAGTATTTTGTCGGGAGGAAGAGCAAGGGACGATGGGGGAATGGAACAAACTCATCTTCAACATGACCAAGGATCTGACCTGGTTTCCATGTCTTCTGAAGGTAATTCGGAATCATTGTTGATAATGATGATTTGCGTTGGCCGATTGCCTTAAGAAAAAGGGTGAGAAAGCTTACTTAGCGGTCAGTTGGAAATTACATTTCTTATGGCAATCTGTCGACCCAGTACCGTGCATTTGTTACCAAACTTGATAACATTCAGGTCCCAAAGAATATAAATGAAGCCTTTCTAATGAATGGAGAAAAGTAGTTTATGAAGAGATTCGTGAACTTCAAAAAAGCGGGACATGAGCAATCACCGATCTCCTTCAAGGCAAGAAACCAGTAGGCTGCAAGTGGATTTTCACAGTAAAGTTCAAAGAAGATGGGACAATAGAGAAGGACAAAGCCCGTCTTGTGGCGAAGGGGTTCACTCAATCTTATGGGATTGACTATCAAGAGACATTTGCTCTGGTTGCAAAACTCAACACGGTTAGAGTTCTTCTTTCACTTGCTGCTACTGTTGATTGGCCACCCTTCTAGCTAGATGTTAAAAATGCCTTAAGTGGAAATTTGGAAGAAGAAGTCTATATGACTGTTCCTCTTGGCTTTCAAAATGCTACTACCAGTGGCAAGGTTTGTAAATTGAAGAAATTCTTGTATGGTCTCAAACAATCTCCCAAAGTGTGGTTTGATCGATTTACTAGGCTAGTTAAGGGCCAAGGGTATTCTCAGTGTCAAGCGGATCATACTTTATTTGTTAGGCAATCTCCTGAAGGTAATTTAGAGATCCTTGTTGTCTATATTATATGACATTATAGTTACTAGAGATGATAATGAGACCATTCTCAAACTGAAAAACCTACTTGCCAAGGAATTTGAGATTAAGGATCTTGGAAATTTAAGATGTTTTCTTAGGATGGAAGTAGCACGCTCTAGGAAAGGTATCACCGTTTCTCAGAGGAAATACATGCTTGACCTCTTGAAGGAAACAGGGATGATGGGGTGTAAACCATCATCAACTCCTATGGATTCATCTACAAAATTGGGAGCTAGGACTGACTGCAAGCCCGTTGATAAGGAAAGGTATCAAAGGCTAGTTGGAAAGCCTATATACTTATCTCACAAACACCCTGATATTGGATTCACCGTGAGTGTGGCAAGTTAGTTTATAAGTAATCCAAATGAACACATGGAGGTTGTTTACCGAATCTTGAGATATCTCAAGTTCGCTCCAGGCCAAGGGTTATTTTTCAGGCGATCTCCTAAACAAAGTGTGGAAATTTACAGTGATACGGACTAGGCTGGATCAATCACTAATAGGAGATCTACATCCTGATACTGCACTTATGCGTGGGGAAACTTGGTCACGTGGTGTAGCAAGAAGCAACCAGTGGTCTCTAGGAGCAGTGCATAAGCAAAACTTCATGCAATGTCCTAGGGTGTCTGTGAGGGCATGTGGTTGAAAAGATTACTGAAAGAGCTTCGTGTTCCTATGGATGTTCCTATGGTGCTATTCTGCGAAAACCAGTCCACAATTAACATAGCAAAGAACCCGGTTCATCATGATCGTACTAATCATGTTGAGATTGATCGTCACTTTATGAAAGAAAACATTGATTCTAGAGTTATCAAGATAGTATACACTCCAATGAGTCATTAGATTGCGGATATCCTCACAAAACCTCTCCAAAGACATCTGTTCAAGACACTGAATTCCAAGCTTGGCGTGTTCAACATCAACAGCCTAGCTTGAGAGGGAGTGTCGAAGATATTTTATGAAATAGTTTATTATTTTAGTTATTATTTTCTTTTATTTTTATTTTCCTGTTTTTGATTCTGTTAGGATATTTTAGGCAGTTTTTACTTTCTTATATTCAAGGAGATTTTGTTACCAAGTTGTTAGGAGTTTTCTTATCAAACGAATCAGTCAAACGGACTGCTCCTATATGTACATATCTTTGTAACTCTATTTCATTCAATAAGAGAAAATCATCTTTTTCTTCAAAATCTTCAAATGATATGGCTTGGTGATGCAGGTTATGTTCATTTGCAACCACTGCCCATTTGTCAGACACCTGAAGAAAGACATTGTTAAGCTTACAAATTTCTATATGAAGGTAGCATAATCTATGCAGATTAGAAGCCTTTTTTTCCCCTGAAAAGTTAGAATGAACAATTAATGCTGTAAACATGATTGTCATGTTTCAGAGAGGACTTGCGGTCGTAGCAATTTCTTCGAATTCTGTATTTACACACCCACAGGTTCTAGTAACTCCATAGTTTGGTATTACTGCTGGGTTGAGGGTATTGTTTGATTCTCCAACGTGGAACTCTTCCTGACAGGATGGACCACAATTCATGGCAGAAGAAGCTAAACTTTTCAACTATCCTTTCCCATATCTGTATGATGAGGTATGCTGCAGAGATATGTTCACAAAGTCGATGATATCATATTCTTGGTCTCATAATCAGATGGTTTATTTCTGGTCTAAACTGCATCTTGCCTATTCATTCATGCGTGTATTAGCGTGTGGACATTCTAATTCTGATGGAGGCTACATTTTCCCTATAGGTTGATTTTGGGATAACATGTGTTTATACATTTTTTCGGAAGCTTATATTTTTTGGATGTCAAAAACTACATCGACCACTTGTTGATCCGAAGATGATTCATAGATTTTATGTCAAGAGTATAGTTGGCTAGGAAAAGTGAGGCAGGCAGGAAAATATGAAGCAAATGTTGCTTCAATCGTGTCTTTCTAGAGAATTTCATGTCAAGTTGGATATCATGTTTTTTGGTTATGTTCAGAGGAAAAGAGGAAATATCTAATTATTATGTCAAATTGGGAGCAAAAAGGGATTTTTGTTCTGCTATTCTCTTTATCACAGCAGCTAACCAACTATTTATCCTATTTATGGCTTCTAATTTTTTTTTGGGGATATATGGACTTTCTTACTCAAATCGCAACACGACTTCTTATTGCACCTTGGAGTTGAATAACTATGTAGTTATTTTCTTAAATTTTGTATTTCCTTGGTTTTTTTCTCGCTAAAGTATATAATACTGATTCATATTTATGTGCTTCCATCACAGACACAAGATGCTGCAAGAGATTTTGGAGCAGTTTGCACACCTGAGTTTTTTCTATTCAAGAAGGTGGAGGTGACGATGAGTTTAAGAGAATTGATTTTGCATTAATTAATCAAGCATGAAGCTGAATTTTTCTTCGTGTCTTTGAGCGTTTGTTCTTTTTCTTTTTGCTATTTTGTTTCTTGTTCCTCAGTTTCTTTGATGATCGGCATTGTTGCGAAACGTGTTTTTGTTCGGCATTGACAAAAACACACACACACACACACACACACACACACACACAATGATCTGCCTTTCTCATGTATTTATTTATTTTACGTTGATAACATTTATCAGCTTCTAACAGGATGGTAGGAGACCGTTTGAACTGGTGTACCATGGACAGTTTGATGATTCAAGGCCAAGTAATAATGTTCCCGTGACTGGGAGGTTTGTTACTGTTGTTTTCATTTCAGCTTAATTCAGGAACTTATACTTTAATTTTTTTAATTTTTGATAGTAATTAGCTTAACCTTTTTAGGGACTTGAGCCTTGCAATAGATTGTGTTCTAAGTGGTCAACCAGTATCGTCGGCACAGAAACCCAGGTAGCTTCTTCACTTCTGAGTTCTGATGTTTCTCTCTCTCTATCAGATAAGCAATACTTCTTCCTTGATTAGTTATAATGACATGATTAAATTTTTCCTATTTTTGGTAAAAGTGTTGGATGTAGCATAAAGTGGCACCCAGAGACAAATATATAGCCTGTAGACGGCTCCACCGACACAATCCGTGAGTAGAATTACTCTTTCATGGTGTCCTGTGTTTCTTTTGTTCCAACAACTCAACTTTTTTTTTTCCTTCTTTGTCTTAATATCTTCATTTCATTTGCTTTCAGATTCTAGAACCAGAATTCTTTTGTTTGCCGTCAGGTTCCATTTCTTCGCACATCCGACACACTAAACATTGTGTGTTTTGAATATCGTTATTCAGCTGAGATTTTTTCTGTTAATGAACATATTAGTATCTTATGTATCTTGTTTCTTTCCTTTGGCTAAACCCCTTTTCCTTCTTGCTTCTCCTTGTTTTCTCCTTGATGTGCTTACATTGCAAAAAGTCAGTAAGATGGTTATGCTAAACCCCTTTTCCTAATCATTGCCTTGATCCTGAGTTAGCATGCAGATTGACCTTTCTCTTACAATCTTCTTTATCACCGGTGAAATTTGTAGCACTCGTATTGAGGTTAACCATTATAAATCTTGCGTGCATCGTTTTCTTTGAATTTATTTCTACGGATGGTAAAGAATTCAGATTTCGTATACCCATTAATGTTCAGGATCTTCCCTGATTTTGCTGCATCATCTTGACATTCCTAGATAATTCTTTTTTATGTTTTGTCTCAGTGCTAGCCAGTCCAATAACTAATTTCTTTAGGTTTAAATTGAACAGCTATCATAAGGATGGACTCTGAAAATTAACCAAAACAAAAAACTGCCTTTAGACTATGCATAACTCTTAAAGGAGGCAAAACAAGGGTATATTTCTTTTCCCATTTATTTTAGTTTACACATTTCCATCTCAGCAATGACCAACTGCAAAATGTCATTATACAAAAATTGTTTCTGTGGTTGCAGGCGTAACGTAGTGGTAAAACTACACCCGATTTTACCTAAAGATGAAGACTTCATACCTTCCCATCTCCAAGTTCCAAAAAAAATAAAAAAAAAAGTGTTTCCATTAATAAACTACGGTGATGATACAAGTGTCGAGGTACATTAAGTTTTTTAATAGCTGAAAATGACATGTTTTATTTGTGCTTGTATGTTTATTACCTGCCCAATGCCAATGATGCCAAGAGCAGTTTTAGTACCTAGGGGCTCATTGAAACATCCCCTTGCTATTTTTGACAGTCTTAAGAGGGAAGGCTGCGATAACCCCTACTTTTACTCTTTTCTAGCTAGAAAAAAAAAAAAAAAAAGCAGATTACTTAAGGGGGAAGGCCGGGATAACCCCTACTTTCACTCTTTTCTAGCCCAAGAAAAAAAAAAAACAGATTATTTGTTTTAAGAAATAGAGGAAAAAGCATATCAAAGCCAATGTTGGGATTTGTTGTTGGGTCATCAAGTTGGCCCTGGTTGGGTTTGGGCCTAGAAAGGCCCGAGAAGGATTTCAACCTATATTGCTTCAGGGTATTCCAAAAATTTCTTTCCAAAAGATACTCGAGAAAGGTAAAATGGTTAATTTATATTCATGTTTAAATTAAAAGATCTCTACGATGGTAATAAGTATTCAAACTGATCATGATCTATTTGATCTGGAATACGCATAAGGGATAGATCTTATAAAAGATCACGATGATGATGTTTAGCTCGATAGTTTAAAATATTATTTTGTATTTGAATTAAATTATGCTTAAAGGCTAAGGCAATGGACTACCCCAAGTACTATAAAAAGAGGCTAGTTCTAGAGAACAGCTTAAGTCCGATTCTTGGCACTCTTTGTACTCATATTTTCTCATAGTGAAACTCTATCACCTGCAAAACACATGGTGGACATAGCTTTCAATTGAGTTGAACAACTCTAAATTCTTGTGTTCTTGTTATTAATTTCTTTACTGTTTTATTTACTTCGCATGTGAGTGATTAATTTGGTGAGGAATTTGAGAGATTATTTATTAGACGAGTTTTTTCCATCAACAATTGGTGCTAGAAAGAGGGATGAAAATATTTCAATCTTTTTTCCAAAAAAAGTCTCTGAGTTGTTTCAATGGTGAGCACGCGTAATGAAGTGAACAACCAAAATCAAAACGATGGGAATAATCGTGGTGGTCAGAACAAAGACGATAATGATGGTGCTCGAAGAAAGGGATGTGATTCCTCACCTCCTGCTGAAGACCAAAATCGAATGTCGTTACTTGAAGATACACTAGCAAATACGAATGCAACTTCGCAACCTCAGATTGGGACCTTGTCTTAGAATTATGAGCAACTGATGCAATTGTTTCAAAGCATGGAGAATGCTTTGAACAACCTTGATTGGCCTGCGAATAATAATAACAATCCCCCACTTGCACCAAAAGATGGAGTGAATTTGCAGGAGGGGATTAGAGACTCTGATGATGTACAATTACACCAAGCACGAGCATCAGGATCACAAGGAAGAAGGCAGAGAAGGGCCTAGAAAAGGCATGTAGCCCGAGAGGGTGCAAGAGCGTAGAATAACCAAGATCGAGACGGAATACCACTTTTGGCACTGAGGCAGGGTGTGCCATCAAGCTTTGTGAATAATGGGCAAGATGGTGGCTGAAGATAGGATGGCCTCAAAAACTAGATTCAAGCACGACAAGATGAAAGCCAAGATATAGACAGGTTGGTGGTTAGTCTCTAGGAACATCTCAGGTTAGTAGAACGAGTAAATAGGTGGGAGCTTAGACAGGCTATTAAACTCTTAATCTCGATAACCCATATTGACACCCATTCACTAACGAGGTGATGGCTGAACCTTTACCACCTAAGATCCCATTACCAAATATTCCTCTTTTTGATGGAAAAGGAGATCCAGATGACCATACACTACTTTTTACTTCCCATATGAGTCTACATGGGGTCCTTGATGCCATAAAGTGTCGAGCTTTTGATGTAACACTCAATAGCTCGGCAAGACGTTGGTCATGAATTTAAGACCACGTACTATCACGTACTGGTGAGAATTATATATAGCATTTATTACTCAATTTATGGGAAAAAGGTTGCAACAAACGCCCCAAGAATGACTCTAGGCCATCAAGCAAGGGCCTACCGAATCTTTAAAGTCCTTCATTGATTGTTACACAGTAGAGATGGTCTTAGTGGAAAATTGCTCTCAGATGCTGTCTTAACATCTATCCTCGAGTGTTTACATTAGGGAGCCTTTAAGTTTTCCTTGCATAAGAAACCCCTAGTTTCATTGCCTGAGTTCTTATCATGGGCCCAAAAGTACATTAATGCTAAAAAGACAGCTCGATTATCAACAAATGCATGGGCACCTTATTATCCTACAACAGAGGCAGCAACACTACGACAATAGCTGGTGCAGCTAGCACAAACTCAAAATAGGGGAAGAATGATGGGAAAAGGAAGAACTAGAATGATGGAAATAATCAAAATGCCAACAATTATTATCTTTCGCTAGCACCTGCACGGGCCTTACCTCCAGCCCCACCTGTGACCTTGCCAGTACAAGCCCCGTCTCAAGGGAATAAAAGGTAGAGGTGTCCTTTTCAAAGGTATGAGACATATGTTGAGCTCTATACTAATATTGAGGAAATTTTATAACCAAGTACAAAACTGTAACATACTAAGAAGGCCAATCCCGATAAGGAAGGACCCTGCCAAAAGGAATTAGAACAAACATTGTAGATTTCATGGGGAGGTCAGTCATAGTACTATTGAGTGCATAAACCTAAAGGATGAGATATGAGACCTCATCAGAAGAGGTTATCTAAGAGAGTATATTAGGGAGAATTGTCTAGACGGTGTACGGGCTGACCAGAACAACCTAGCTCCTCAAGGAGGAAACAATAATCAACCAATCGGAGTTACTCAAACTATTCATGGTGGGTCGTATCTAGGAGGAAACTCAAGGCGATCTTAGAAAAAATTATGCCCATGGTGGCTCACAGGTTGTTGTCACCTAGATTAATAGAGATTATTAAGTTAGGGGTGAACAAATGGCCACTTACTTGAATAAGGTAAAGGATGAAATAAAAAAGTTCGAACGCCATGAGTTTATCAGAATACCCTGACTTGATAATAGCAACACCAATGCATTGGTAAGGCTTGCCATGGCTAAAGATTCGAAGCTACTTAAGGTCATACCACTTGAATTGCTCGAACAACCGAGAATTCAAAACCAAGTAACAGATTATGTATTTCCAATCGTGACACCTAACAGTTGGATGGCCCTAATTTATAACTTCTTAAAGAATGAAGTGCTGCCTGAGGATCGAGATGAGGCAAGGAATTTAAAGTACAGGGCTGCTCGGTACTTGATTAATGATGACATCCTTTACCGTCGTGGGAACTCGACACCGTTGCTCAAACGTTTAAATAAAGAAGAAGCCTAAAATGTATTGAAGGAGATCCATGAAGAAGTATGCAGGAATCATACTGGGCGATAGTCATTGGCACATAAGGTCTTATGTTAGGGATATTATTGGCCAACGTTAAAGAAAGAAGCAATGGAGTATGCACAGAAGTGTGAAAAATGCCAAAGGTATGCTACAATTCCCAGGTCACCTACTGAGCCTCTCACATTGGTTTTAAGCCCTTGGCCTTTTTCTAAATGGGGAGCTGGTCTTATTGGACCACTTCATGTTGCACCTTGAGTACACAAATATGCCATCGTAGTTGTATATTACTACACGAAGCGGGTAGAAGTTGTACTGCTTACTACGATTACTGAAGCCAAGTGTACGAGCTTCATCTGGAACAACATCGCCTGTAGGTTTGGTGTTTGTAACTACTTAGTCTCAGATAATGCCAAACAATTTGAAAGTACAAAAAGAGAGTTCTGCGATTGTCTTGGAATCAACAAAAACTTCTAAGCTTTGATCTACTCTCAGAGCAACAGGCAAGTTAAAGTAGTGAATAAGGTCCTAAAGTAGATGATAAAGAAGAAGCTTGATCAGCTAAAAGGCGCATAGGCCGAGGAGTTGTCAGAAGTATTATAGGCATATCAGATAACCTCTAGGACGTTCACTAGAGAAACTCCATTCTCAATGGCATATGGAATAGAAGCTATATTGCCAGTCGAGATTAAAACTCCAAGTAGCTGGGTTGTCGGTTACAATGAAGCCATAAACCATGAACTAATGAATGGGGAGCTCGACCTTTTGGAAGAAAAATGTTTGGAAGCATGGATCAGATAGACGATTTATCAACAGAGAGTAGCAAGATACTACAAAAAAAAGGTCAAAGGAAAACGATTCTTGGTAGGCAACCTAGTCCTTAGATGGGTCAACCAAAATACCAAAGAAAGGAATGCCAGACCTTTAGGACTGATGTGAGAGGGACCATATCGAGTTCGAGGAATAGTCAAACCTGAGTCATATTACCTTGAATATGTTTTAGGATTGGCAATGGACCACCCATGGAATGCAGCTCACCTCAGGCCATATTATCAGTAGGCTATCCCAAATTTAGTTATATTTTTACGCTCGCAAATTGTTATTTGGGACATTCAAAAGGTAGAGTACTTATGCCTTTTTTCCAATTAAGAAGCTAATACAATTTTAGACGTTATTCAATAAAATATCTCTATTTTACTTCTCTTATTTTAATTTAGTTGATGTCTTATGCCAGATCATAGTGCTCAGCTAAGGACAAGGGGCAACTCGGTGCACAAAGTACCACCCTAAGCCAAAGCTAAAGTTTACTACCTCGGTTATTTGCACTTTACTAAATAAGTAATATTTTTAACCGTAAAAGGCATAATGACCTCAATTATATATATTAGGACCAAAGAAAAGGACAGGCTTGACTATTCACACCTGTCAAATCAAACCAAAAGACGCGATCGATTTAGCGAACTTTGAAGTTTAATGATCAGCCTGGTTATTTACATGTGTAAACAATGAAATTGGTTGTAAGATAAAACCGAGAAAGTAAATAAACTTGGTTAGTAGATTAACATAGTTGTAAAAGTGAGCTCGGTTACTTACACTTTGTAAATTTCTATTAAACTTAGCCATTTAAAGATGTGGGTTATGATGGCCTTGGTCATTATTGAGATCAAGCATTCACACTTTTACCAACATGTTATTGTTTTGCAAAAAATAGAAATATTAGATTAAGCAAAATAAATATATACAAAGTCGGGCATAAAAGTCCCTAAGTCTTGTCCTTGTGGCCATTACAAAATCAAAATTAAACAAAAAAAAAAGTAGAAAGAGCTAAGCTTCTTTTTCTTGGGTGGTAGCAGCGGTCTCAGGGGTAGTCTCGGTGGTCTCCTCGGGGACTTCCTTAGCTAGAGTTGTAAGAAAACTCATATCATGGTAAGGGAACTTTTCCTTGAAAATGGCAATTATTGAATTGATCCCCTAGCTAAAAGAGTCATCCTTGATCTAGGTAAACTCTGTCGATGCCTTAAACTCTTCAACAGCTTCAGCATGGGTATTAGCCGCCCTTTTCTAGAATTTGGCCTTTTTACTTGGTAGTATCCCCTCAAGAGTCTTGATCCTCAGCTTAGGATGGGCTAACATCTCCTCGGCATCCTTCTTCTCCTTCAGACACATCTCCAACTTTTCCTCTATGATGTTTGTCTTCGTCTCAGCATCTGAAGCCCTAGTGTCTGCCTTCTCCTTCTGATAAACAGTAGCGGCGTGGAGATCATAATAGGTAAAGGAGGAAATAGGAGCCTGCAAGAAAATGTACTATGTTAATGCCTGGGAAAAAAAAATAGGATGAACACCAAATAGGTGGACACCTACCCTCATATTGCACCCGACTAGATGCTTATGCTGCTCCAGGCTTATCTTCCTTTGCAAGTCTTCCCACTTCCTTTCGCTGTAATTTTCACAAATGGTCTCCATTACAAAGCTCATCCATGATGGGTAGCAAGATATTGTGACCGCAAGGTCGTCAGCAAGGATCGTAGAGACTGCCTGGGTTTGCTTACCCTTGGATTTGTCGACACCTGAGCTTGGAGTCGGAGGAGCAGTTACGACTTGAGAAGGGGGTCGATTGACAAGTTGGTCACTCCCAGAAAATGAGTCGCCCTTAAATTAGCCCGTTTGAGACTTACCAGCCCTAGATATGTCGTGTTTGCTTTTCTTGGTTTGCTTGGTGCTTTGAGAAACAACACCTGACCTTTTTACTCCATAAAACTTCGACACCATCCCTAGAACCAAGTAAAAACATTAGGTCAGTCACTCACACTTATAAAATTTTTGAAAATGTTTTTGAGAAAAATTGATATTATATGGATGTAATTGACACCTTATCGCTCTTCTTCTTCATTGTTGAGGTTTACTGCTAGGGTTGGCTTGAGAGGAACTGCTTGCTTGTCAACGTCCACCTCAGCTATCGTTCTTAAAGGAAGAGCCAAGTTTGAATGTCCAGCAACCAAGAGATTATAGTTGTTGGATAGGGACTGATAAGACTAAAGTCACTCGGGTGCTTCGAAAGCTGCTTCTATTTGGCCAAGCTGTTCCTCGTTTAGACTGGGATGGGGAAACATAATATTTGCAGAAAAGGAAAGAGATGGTCAGCTTAAGCCATCTAAAAAAAAAATTGAAACTTCAAGTTTGGTATAGACGATAGAATGCAAAATCATGCATGACTGGCATAAGATCTCCCTTCTTGGTCTAATGTCGATCAAAGGATCCCTTCAAAAAGATGAGCGACTCCTTCCACCCGTGTGTAGAACTCAGCTTGCCAGTAATTAGCTCACCAATCTTCGGATAGGACCCGAGGTAAAGAAAACCATGGTGATTGGGAACCGGCTTGATCACAAACATGTATAGAAATTCTTGTACTGTCAGCTCAGTCTTTAAGTGGACCTTCCACAATATGTAAGTCCTTGACAAGATTCTCCACCCGTTTGGATTTTGCTGGGGAGAGGTGATACCAAACTTGTTAAATATCTTCTTGTTGAACGGGGGGTAAGGGAGGAACACGCCACAAGATAGCTTGTTGGTGTAAACTACAATGGTCCCGTCCGGAGGGTTAGATGCTCAATCGTTAGGCCTTGGCATAATGTATTCGAGACCCAATGAAGAAAAAGATTTGTTAAATTTCTTATAGACAACCCCGTGGCATGCCTTAGAGCAAAAGCTAGCTATAGCAAGATCCTTAACAAATTTGGCGCCTGAGGTAAGCAAATGGGCACTCTCATAATCCGGATCACCCTGGTCGACGTTCATCTTATCCTTGAGGCTAAGGGGCATCCCTCTTTGGAGTTCATCTACGGAGTTAGTCTTGTCCGAATCACTATCCTCCAAGTTGGGGTCCTCGAGGACGTGGTCGTTTAAGTACTCATCGATTTGCTTCATAACATCCTTGGGCTCAATAGTGGTTAAAGCTGCTTTCCAAAGGCGACAATGACGGCAGGCTCTTAACTGAGCTTCTTCCATGATGTTTTCCTCCAAGTTGGGTATCGATGATCCCGTTGATGTGGTCGGTGGGTTAGAAAGATCAGCATGCAATATGATGGCCCTATTGGCTTCTCGGCTACTATGTTGGTCTTTAGTCATTTTTATCTTAGCGACAAGGAAAACAAAGGATAAAAATTTTTAAGTCTTAATAGCCAATAAGCCCCTACCTATAGAAATTATAAAACTAGGAGCTATAAATCCTAAGACTATCCATATGAGCACGCGGCTTGAGTTCATATCAAATCTAGAAGGTTGACGGAACTTAGAATGAAAAATTGACCCAAATAGCCTCAAAACACCAAATTTGTTAATCTACAGACTCACAGGCCACTTTCAAAGACTTGAATGAGATGATTCAAGCCCAGAAACACAACAAAACCAAGCAAAAATCATAAACAGGGTTTGGGGAGCAAGAAGTTACCTATCTTAGATGTTGGTTTCTTAGAATCGACTTTGCAAATCCTCTTAGCAGACTTTAAACGCTTAGAACAACTTTTCTTGAGGAGATTTGTGGTGAAAAGGAGATCGAAACGAGTTAGGGAAAGCTTTGGAAGAATTTTGGCAGAGCTTCGGCTTCAACAAATTGTTTTGGAAAATGTAAAATGGGCAAGTTTTTAAAGAGTTATTTATAAGGAAAAGGCATCTCGGATATCGACCGTACGATATATAGGGAAGTTGATCCGACAGTGGGAACAGAGATGCTTAACCAATGGTCAAGATTCACACGGGAAAATGCCTCTTCAAATTAAAGGCTCAAGTGCATCTCCCTAACACACAACACAAACGTTGACATCCACAATTTGATAGCCCAATAATCGAGGTGACTTCTCAGCTCCATTATCATCGTTAACTATCAGAAGCGTAAGAGACTTTCTCACCTTGATATTGACCAGTGTGGACCCTTCGGCAATCTAGAGGCACTTTGACAACCAACCAAAGAAGTACCTCGAGCTGGGGGACAAATGTTGTCGGGTTACTGAGTTGGGCCTGGTTGGGTATTAGGCCCAAAAGGGATCGAGAAGGATCTTGGCCCATATTGCCTCTGTGTATTCCAGAAGCTTCTTTTTAGATGATACCTGAAAAAGGTAAAATGGTCCATTAACATCCATGTTTAAATTGGAAGATCACCAAGATGACAATAAGCGTTCAAAATGATCATGATCTGCTTGATCTAAGATACTCATAAGGGATAGATCTTATAACAGATCACAGTGATGACATTTAGCCAATAAAAGAAAAGCTTATCTTGTATTTGAATTTAAATTATGCTTAAAGGGTAAGACAATGCCTAGAGAACAACATAAGTTTAATTCTTAGCACAAACCCTTTGTACTCATATTTCTCACAGTGAAATCCTATCACCCGAGAAACCTATAGTGGACATAGCTTTCAATTGAGGTGAACTACTCTAAATTCTTGTATTCTTGCTGTTATTTTGTTTACTGTTTTATTTACTTCACGCGTGAGTGATTAATTCGATGAGGAATTTGAGAGATTATTTGTTACACGAGTTTTGCCCATCAACAAGATTGACGGCTGATATGCAGTACTTTCATCCGTTGTCTCAAGATCTTGAGTCCTTTCCTCTCCTCGACTTGTATAAGGGCATAAACGATACACGGGTAGGTTGATACATGAGCACCTAGATTTTTTATTTGACATAGCAAGGAGATTATTGGCACTTATTAGGTTTAGAGGAAAAAATTAGAATGCAAAATCAATGTCAAGTTTGTAGGTTGATAAATGAGCACCTAGATTTTTTATTTGACATAGCAAGGAGATTATTGGCACTTATTAGGTTTAGAGGAAAAAATTAGAATGCAAAATCAATGTCAAGTTTATAGATCTACTGTTATAGATTACCAAGAAACGAGGGGTCCTCAATTTCATATCAATGTGTGTATGCTTTTTCAGTAAGGTTGGTTGCTTTTTGTTTGTCGGTCAGTTTCCTGTTTGGCCCATCTTTTATAACGGATTGACTGATCATTGACGCATAAATGACTCCTGATTTGGTGAGAGTTGCCTTTTTTGACTGTTTGTAGGAGATTTATGGACTATGCTAAGTATAGTTGGTGTTTATTTATTTTTCATCCATCGGATAATGGTTTTATTATTATTATTTTTTTATATAGGGGAGGAGAAATACCATCTACTTTTGAATGGGGTTGAGCGTGACTCGAACTCTTAACCTATGGTTGAGGTGGAGGGACTTGCAACTAACTAAGCTGCCCTCGCTCAGTAGTATTTTGTGATATTATATTTGTATAATGAAGTGCTTGTTCTTCTGCATTGTGATGTTTTCTTTTTCCTGTAAACTTTTTATCCCACTGTTGCTGCTCTTTGCTCTTTCTCTTCTGAAATATATTCCAAATCATAGAAGTAAAAAGACTAATGTTGACTCGTACGGCCTCAAGCTACAGGAAACCACATTATGATAGATAATCAATTCCACCAGTAAACCCAATGAACAACTCAAGGGGAATAGTGAAAACAGACACCCATATAGGTACACAAACAATGGAACACATATAATTATGTAACAAAATCTCTACAATCCATGGGAAGTTTTATTCACAAAAGTTGAAAGACCCGTAACACCAAGACTACACAAAACACTGTTTAAAAATAAAACTTGCAGACCGAGAGCGTAGCTTAACACTGGAAAACAAAACAACCTAACACAAGAGACTGCTAAGATTTTTGGACAAATGTTAATTCAGCTAAATGATTATTTATTTCTTGAAACTCTTCTCGTTGCTTATATGAGAAGATTAATCAGAGGGATCACGTTTTAGTGGAAGATTGCTTGCATTCTTAGCCAGTGGAGTTTGATTAGGTGCAATATGTATATCAGTGGGCCTGTGACTCAGTGTGACACATGACTAAGACCACTGTATCTGTATCCTTCCACGACCATGGAAAATGAGATCTCATTATCTCAGCCAAAATAATTGTTGTGCAACCATGAGAAAGGATAGTGGTCCTAATTTCATCTTTATATAATTTTCATGTCATAATCAATTGCCACCCAAACAAAACTGGGGCTTTTTTTTTTATTTTTGGTTTTTTGGGTTTGGCTTTTTAAAAGCCAACTTGATGGGACTCGAGAGCAATGTCTGTTTCTGTTGGTCCCCCAACTTGATGAGCTGTAATCATATAGGTTTCTACCCTTGGCATGTGAGTATTCTTATTCAACCTGTGGGTTAAAACGCTCCAACTTACAAAACAGTGAGACAGTGTCTTAAAAGTATACTTTATATTAGACTGGGGTCTATAATTTTGTGAAGAATTTTGTAAATAATGAGTCTTTAACCACACAGGACAACAAGGATTTTTTGGCATTGTAATGTAGCCCACACTCTTTAATGCAATTTTCTGGTGTCATATGCTGTTGATGGAAGAGTGAGAAGTGGTATGGTATTTTTTTTTTTTTGGTGTTCATGGATGACTTTTTAAAGCTTCAACCTCACCCGGGGTTGGTTTGTAGTGGTTGTTAAAGATTTGGTATAATGACTTTATAGAATTTATAGTAATGCTTTCTTATTGCATGAGAGCTGTGATATGGACACAAGTTTTGGATTCAATAATATACATACTACTTCAAAAAAGTAGTAATAATAACACATAATAATGCACATACTACTAGTGATAATAACTTCTATTTTTTAAGCAATCTAGTAACTCATTTAATAGTATGTGAAACCTTAGGTAATAAGATACAAGTCAAATTTTCCTCATTCTGGTTGCAGGTATAACCCAAGAGTAATTTTACACCAAGACTAATTTCAAAATACGAGTGTGATGGACTAAGAAAGAGGAGTGTGATTGGCAACGAGTATTTTATATTATAACATATATTATGTACTAACGTTACATCGGAGATTATCTCATCCTACTGGTGGTCGTGATCTGTTATATTAATTCCTCCCTTCTTCCTCCTACTTTTCTCTCTTACCAAACAAGCTCTTGGAAATTACCAGCGTAGATTGTTGTGCCCTTTTGTTAGAAGTGGATGACTATGGCTCTATGGATTGCCGCCCAAGGAAAATACCCCAAAAATGGATAAAGCAATAAATTAATCGTAGGAAAACAAAGAGAAGATAATGTACTAAGGCTTTTACATGGTGCCAATCTATACAAATTATATTTTAAACAAGAAGAGTAATGAACTCAAAGAACGCTGATTCCTAGGAGATTATTGGAGTACAGGTGATCTTGAGAAGCTAGAACAATGAAGTTCTGCTCTTGAACTGGTCAGAATTTCATTGCCAAGAGTATTTGGCTTTTGGCAATCCTCATTTACATGTCTAATTTCCTTGAGCATTAGTGTGACATCTTTCATGGCAGGTCTTTCTTCTGGGGAAGGATTAACACATAGGAGAGCCACTCCAAGGACTTGAAGCATCTCTTGGATTTGTGTGCCACATTTGGATATCATTTGCTGATCAAGGACTGAAGTTGTGAATTCTCTTTTTCTTTCTCGAAATGCCTTGTTAACCCAACTTACAATGTGGGCCCCATCTGGGATTGTATCATCCGTTGGTTGCTTTCCTGTTAAGACCACCAAGAGCACCACTCCATAGCTATACACATCACTTTTTTCTGTGATCTTCAAGCTGTATCCATATTCTGCACAATTATCAGAACCCATGTTAAAACCATAATTCAACATGGTAACTTGAGAATTTTAAAATTAAGTTGGTTTGATTGGTTAATTAATAATTCCGGCCATTAGTTTGATGATTTCGAAAATACTCACCCGGAGCAATGTAGCCATAAGAACCTGCAACTGTCCTCGAAGATCTCGAGCACTCCGATGAATTAACGAGCTTTGCAAGGCCAAAATCGGCTAGAACAGCTTCAAATTGTGGTCCTACTAAGATGTTGTTAGCCTTAATGTCACGGTGAACAATTGGAGGGATACAATCATGATGAAGATAAGCTAGACCATGAGCAGCTCCAAGTACTATCTTGTATCTCGAATCCCAGTCCAAGAACATCCTATTTTCGTGGAGTAAACTAGCCAAACTCCCATTACTTATGTAATCAAACAATAGCAGCCTAGTTCTCCCATTGTTACAACATCCCAGTAGTCTCACTATGTTCTTATGCCTAATTGATCCCAGAGTTCGAACTTCTGTGGAAAACAAGTCCCTCTCTGGAAGCTCGCTTTGATTCTCTGGCCAGAGCTTCTTCACCGCAACAACGTGCTTTGTTGGGGTCTCAACACGGTAAACCATACCCGAACATCCCTTTCCAACAACATTTGAATCTGAGAGCTTCGTTAGGATGTCGTTAACCGAGAAGTTAAGCTTTTGAAACGGGGTGAAATCCCAATCGAGACCATCTTCATCATTTCTCCTTCCTTCACACACTCTGATATAAGATTTTATCCCGACAAGAACAAGCAATATACTCACTGTTAAACTCAGAAGAATAGAGACAACAAGAGTTCTAGTGGATCCCCTATGCAAATTGTCATTGAAGTGACACTCATTTCTTTTAACGCAGAGCTTTCGATTGCCGGCAAATGCACTTATAGGAAGCTCTTTGAAGAACTTAGTGTTGGGAATTGGACCAGAAAGATCATTGTATGAGACATCAAGAGAGACAAGATTGTCCAAACTACTCAGTGATTTAAGGCTTCCACTCAGCTGATTGTGTGAGAGATCCAAGTTTGCAAGCTTCGAGAGATTCGAGAAGCTTTCTGGAATTGGACCCGTGAGAGAATTCCAGCTTAAGTTTAGGAGAATATCTAGTCCTTGCAAGAGACCAATCTCAACTGGGATTGAACCAGAGAGTTTGTTGTTGCTCATATCCAACAACTGCAAATCCTTGCACAGTCCCAATGATCGAGGAATATTGCCGGTGATCAAGTTTCCGCTGATGATCAGCTTGTTTAGAGATGCCAGCTTGCCGAGATCTTCAGGAACATTGCCAGCTATTTTGTTCATAGAAAGGTCTAAAACATTAAGATCAGAGAGGAACTGGAATGATAATGGAATCTTCCCTTGGAGCTGATTTCCATGCAAGTCAACCATTTCTAGTTGAGTGCAGTTGCCAATTTCTGTTGGAATCTCTCCAGTGAACCGGTTTTCGGATAGTTCAAGAAAGCTTAAACTATGCAAGTGCCCGATTTGTGGTGGAATCTTGCCACTGAAGTTGTTTGATCCAAGCCTCAAACGCGTTAGCCTTGCACAATTTCCTATATTTGATGGAAGTTCACCTGAAATCATGTTTGATATTAGTAACAACTGAGTTAAATTCTTGAGGTTGAATAGTGATTTTGGAACTGGACCGGTGAGGAGATTTCGCGAAAGATCAAGTGCTTGAAGCTTCTTGCAGTTTGCTAGCTCAGTCGGCATGCTTCCATGGAGCTGATTCTGCCAAGCAAGGAACAAAGTAAGTTCCTTTAGTTCTCCAATTGTGGTTGGAATCTCACCAGAAAGTTTGTTGTTATCCAACTCAAGTTGCTTCAAATTGGTGAAATTGCCAACAAACAGCGGTATCTCTCCCGAAATCTGGTTTCCGGACAACAAAAGCTCTTCAAGTGCCACTAATTTTACTAGAGAAACAGGAATTCCTCCACTTAGAAGATTCAGTGAGATGTCTATAGCCATCAGAGCTGAACAGTTTCCAAGTGCTTCTGGTATGACTCCAGTCAGATTGTTCTGCCATATCAACACTATTTTGAGGTTTTTCATAAGACCAAACTCAACAGGAATCTCACCAGAAAGTTGGTTTTCATACAGAAACAAGTTCTCCAAGGCTGAGCAATTGCCAATCTCTGGTGGGATATTACCTGTGAGGTTTGCAGTGTAAACCGAAAGAGTCTTGAGATTCGTCAACTCTCCCAAACTACTCGGAATCTGCCCTGAAACCCCGGAAGCCGCAAGCCCCAAAACAAGTAGATTTTTGCAGTTTGATATCTGCATTGGAATTTCTCCGCGGATCCCCGGATTGCCTCCAGCACGGAAGATTTCCAGCGCTTGCAACCTGCCTATCTCCGCAGGAATCTTGCCGGAAAGCTGGTTGTCATATAGTTCAAGGTTCTGAATCTTCGTGCAGTTCCCGATTGTTGCCGGAATTTCACCATTGAGTGAATTTGAATTCAGTGTCAAGGACTCTAGTTTCGATAGTTTTCCTATGGTTTCCGGGATGTTTCCTGTTAGAGCGTTGAAACTAAGGTCTAAGGTTACAAGTGAAGACAGATTTCCAATGGAGCTCGGAATCTCTCCGGTAAGGTTTGCATTTGAGAGCACAAGAGTGGTGAGATGGCTTAAAGAGATTATCTGTGTTGGGAAGATTATGGGAAGGTTGATTGAACTGATTGTGATTTCTGAGACAAATCCACTAGTGGAACATTTGATGTAATCCCATGTGCATGGATTTTTGTGGGTCGGATTCCATGAAGAGAAAAATGTGGCAGAAGGAGATGAATTGAAAGTTGAAAGCCATGAAAGTAGGGAGAGACCTTCTTGGTTTAGAGAAGATGTGTTTGGGAACTGAGAAATGGTAAGAAACAAGAGAAGGAAAGTGAGTGCATTGCCTATCATGGTGAGGTTGGTAATGACAACAAAGCAATTATACTGTTCTATCTCATCTTATATATATATATTTTTGAACAAAAACAGTTTTGAGAAGTATCTCTCTTTGTGTTGGCATTGTGAGGTTAGAAATTCCATTTGTTCCACTCAAAATTGGTGAACAAGAAGAATAAAAATATGTACTCTTGAAAATGTTTTCAAAAATGATTTCTCTTGTCAGGAATAGCATGTCATGGTTGTGCTGAAGTTGATGGGACCAAGGACAGATTATTGGTTAAGTCATCAAATGCAGAGATGGATTGAAAAAAAAAAAGATGGGTGGGGGGAAAAATCTAAAAAGTATGAAATATTTTGGGTGTCAAAAAGGAAATGATTGAAATTTTCATTATTAAGAATAATAAAGCCATGTCTTCGTTTGAATTATTGGATAAGTTTACTATTGTCACCTTTCATTTTTATCATGCCTACATGGGGATATTTTATTCCTGGTTTCCCCACATTCTTTGTTTTGCCATATTAGGAAATAACGGTACTTGCTAAAAATTTACATCACAGAATGTAAAAAGGACTATACTAAACTTTGAAATAAAGTCATATTTTAATCCAATTTTGACATGACATGAAATCTTTTTAATTCACACACAGAACATAATTTATTGGTTTTGGTCTCCTAGGCAGAGGATTTAGAATGCCCATCATTGTCTAGTGCCTTGAAGGCTATGAACTCTTGCTGTGAAGTTGGAAATGCAAATATTCTGTAAAGTGACAAAGAAGGACAATCCACTTTGTTTATTATTAATTGGGTTTTTTATGCTTATATTCTCATTTCGTTTGGACACTTGATTTGTACGAAACAGTGTTTGCCAACAGTATGTTTAGTTTCCTAAGGCTATCATATACTGATTGGTGATCTTTCTAGTTAATTGCATGACAATCCATCCACATATCGACAAGGACAAACTAGCCCAAAAAACACTAAAAAGAAAAATAAAACTATTATAATAAAAAAGGTGGAAGCTATAACTTTTTTGTGTCACAAGTATGGTGAGGCCTCCTAATCATCTCAAATTTAATAAAGTTGTTCTTGTGATGTGAGTTACAAGTGATTTTCGGAAGCGACAATGCTGTAGGTCCATGCCTAATTTTGAGAAGACCCTTTTCCTTCCCAATGCATGAACCCACTTGCCAGACATATAAAATATATAAATATTATATATATGTATATAGCAATACAGATTTTGCCTCATCACAAAACTTGTGTCCACAAAGATGAGTTGTACTAGAAGTGCAACTTAAGTGCTTTTTGATATTGATACTAAAAAACAGTTTTTTTGTTTTTAAAAACAAATAACTGTTTTAAAAACAAGTCTTGGTGTTAGGTATTTGTTTTTCGAGACCTTTTTTCCCTTAAATTTTGAGTAAAAAACTAAAAAACAAAAAACAAAATAAAATCTTTTGTTTTTTGGTCTTTTGGGAGAGCAAAAAAAAAAAAAAATATATATTTGGGGGTGGGATTGAGTAGGCCTTGGCCATGGTCGAACTAATGGGTCAGGACCTGCGTCGGAATTCAGTTGATAGATTAGAAAATGCATTGTCGTCCAAGATTGGACGAATGAGCCGAGGAGATGGGATCTGTGCTGGGGTGGGGCCGGCAAGACATGACCAGCTCACGGATGGGACTGACGAGATGGGGCCGACGTTGGGATCGAGCTGACAAGTTAGTATCCAACCCAAGATGGGGTCGATGAGATTGGGATTGGTCCGATGGGAGGGAACCCATGAAAAGATTGGACCGACGAGCCAACACTAATGATGAGATAGGACCAACATGTCAGGACCCTCGGTGGGATCTGACCGACAGGTCCATGCTTACACTAGGATCGAAAACACAAGCTAGGACCTATGTCATGGCCAGACCAACAAATTGAGATCTACATTTAGATGGTTTCGACAATCTTGACGAAACCTCGATAGCGATCTGAACCTGATGCCAATGACAATTCATAATTAAACATTTTTTAATACAAGTAAACATATTGTTTTCTATCCAAAAACAATTTCTTTCCTATCAAAACGTTTTTTATTAGAAAACTATTTTTTGAAATCAATGCCAAATAAAAAGAACATTAAAAAAAAATAAAGAACAATGTCCGACATGCTCTAAGACGTAATTAAATAAATTAAATTTGTTTTGGATTTTTTTTTCTTCTTATCAACTAATGATAAATTCTGTCTACATATGGACCGTTTGGTATTGTATTTAAAATAGGCGAAAATGATTTTGTTTTGAAAAATAAAATTTTTTTGAGAATTGTATTGAGAATGTTTTTAAAATTTTTATCTCGAAAAACATACAAAAACATTTTCAAAAATTCTAAAAACAAAATCAAACGGGGTCATAGTATCCAACCTTAAGCATTATGTAGCATCCAATATTTTTAGTATCCTCGTATTATACCTATTTTATTTGAAGATGATATCAAACTTCTTTTTCAGTCCACAATGTGGGCAACCTCATTTTTAAGAATTCTGTGGTATCATATAATTTGATTTTCTTTGTAAATTACTCTCCTATAAATTTAAAATATGGAAAAAAATATATTATAAATGTCATATATACTCTTCGTAAACTTAGGGGATACCGCAATGCCGATTTCCAAATACCTAGTATAAATACGTTTGCAGAGTGTTATTTGACTGTGATTCAAGTATATAATAAAAGAAAATGAAAAAAAGAAAGAAAGAAAAAGGAATAAGCTCTACATTTGACACAAAACATCCGGTGTTGTTTAACTAGAGAAGTGCCAAAAAAATCTTATTCAGTTAACACCGATTAGTTGTCTTATTTTGTGGTAAAATCAAAATTTGATGCCTCCATTTTTGACCAGGACCCTTTGCAGGGGAAGAAACCCCCCACCCCATAATAAAAAAAATGATAATAAAATAATAAATAATAATGGTTATTTGTTAAAAAAAGTTTAAAACAGATGGTACTTTTTTGTAATTGACTCTTACTTTTCCTTTGAATTGCTTTGGTAATGAATGTGGACTCTTGCATTTATGCATGGGATACGTGCAGAATGACACATTTTAAAGCGTAATCGTAAATTTGTTAAATTAAAAAAGTTCAATCAAATCACTGATTTACTCAATATCAACTATTAATATACCACTATTATTTTTTCTCTCTCTGTCTTTCTCTCTTTTACCTCTATTTTTGCCCATTATCAGATTTGACTCGCAAACCGAAGTCTATCCGTATGCTCCATGGGGATGAATATTGAGGCCCCCCTTTTTTTTTTTTTCTTTTGGTTGAAGATTTATAAGGTGTTTGTAAGAGCAATTTTAACCGTTTGTTATAATTATAAATAATATAAAACTCTAATATATTACAGTTTTTAAATTAAAACTGGTACTTCTAATCTTTTTTTAAACAGCTTGTTTGTGATCTTTCTCGTACCAAAATTTTTCCACACATAAAAAGGAGAGATCTTCCCCACGTCGAATATTCCTACGTGTGGGGAAGTTCTCACGTGAGAGGGGAGTTGGAGAGAAGGAAATGAAGAGGACAAACATGCCCGAGCGCAGCAAGTTGTGAGGGGGGTTGGGAGAGTTCTGAGCGGAGCTGTGAGTTAATTTTTTTTTTTTTTGTTTTATAAAATGAGACATGTTATATGTGTAATTTTTTTAATAAAAAAAGAAAACTACATGCTGATCTAAAAATAACGAAATTGTCATTTTTTTGAACTATACGACTTAAAGGGGCCAAGCACCTTACTTTAAATTAAGAATATTTTTAGGACCATACAAGTTTCTGAGTTAGATCCAACTATGAAAGGAGATTTTTCTTTCTTTATGATGAATTTCCAGCTATGCAATATGGGTAAAATGCTTCATGAAGACGACAATGAGGGAATTTTAGAAATGGAAAAAGGATACAAACAGAAGAGAAGAAAAAAAAGAAAATGATCTTTCATTAAGTGGGTCTCTCTTGGATGTCTACTCATGGGAAAGAAAAACAAGTCGCATATCTAGGGTGGGATTTTATATGGCCCATTTGTGAGATAGAAGTGTAGCATGGATGGTGGAGTTAAGGGATTCCCTAACCACAATCAACGGCAACCGAATTTTACAAAGAACTATTACTTTGATTTTCTTTTCTTTTGTTTTCTTTTTTGCGTTGTTGTTGTTGTTATTATTATTATTATTATTATTATTTCTTGTTTTAATTTCTTTCTTTCATGCAAAATAGTAGGAGAAAAAAGTGAAAAGGTGAAGACATACTAAAACGTCATTGGCAAAAAAAGTTACTTCATAAAAGGGGACAATTATGGGGTCAAGTAAATAAATTCCATTTCACTTGTATACGGTCGAATGCAAAAATACCCTTCTCTTTATAGTTCATTTAAACAAAGACCATTCATCATTCAAAATACCCAAACTAACCCTAAATAAACCCTAGCCTTTGCTAATTTCTTCTTCTCTCATTTTTTTTTTCTCTCCTTTCCTATATTCCCTCACGCTAAGTACTGATCAACTCTCTTCCTGCAAAGCCATCTAGATATTGGCTCCTTCTGCATGCAATGTTGTCAGCAGACTTGGCTTCCTTTTTGTGCGACGCTACCAGCCATGGTCGGCATGGCCAGCTATCGTGATCTTTGTCGACATTGTCGGTTATCCATTATCCTTTGAATATCTTATTTCTTTTTGTATAGAAAGTTTATGTGCTTCTTTTATGTTCATTGTTTAATGTTTTCCATTGGTATAAATTTGTTGTTGAAATTTGTTTTTTTTAGCTGTTGTTGTTCGGTATTTCGGTTGGAACCATTGGTTTCAACTAATAAATAGTCTAAAGCTCCTAATAGCTATAGTAAAAAGTAAAAAATTACTACAATATAAAGTTTTCACATGCTATAATTTTTAAACTAACATGTTCAATTTCAATAGCTCTCCTAAACTCCTTATTAGTATGTTAATTATTGGTTGCGACAAAGGTAAACTATGAACTTATGTTGCGAGGTTTATTTCTTCTTTCCCAAACATATGGTTAACTTGTAAATAGATCAATGGTTAATTAATTTCCTGTTTTTGAATTCTTTTCCCCTTCTTCAAGGGCATGGTTTAGTCCAAAGTACACTACTAGTTTATTAAAAAAATAGTAAACAAGTAATTTATTTACTAACAATGTTGATTAAAGAATAAACCACGGGTTTATTTATTGAAATGAAGGGTACTATGGACCTTTTGATTAATGCAGTGAGGCAAACAAAATATAAATTTCTACGATCTTCTTTTCAAACGAGGTATATTATGATATATTATAAAACGACTTAATCAATAGTTCGATTTTTTTTTTTTAAAAAAGAAAAAAATACAAAAGGGGCATACCTTTTTTTTAGGGTAAAACTCGGCTATTAAAGCTACATAAAAAGTAACTAAAGGGCAAGAGATATAGCATATAACCAAAGCCAAAGAGAGTGTCATTCACACGACTAAACTATACAACTGCATTCTAAAATTAATTGAGAGGACTCTTCTCAAAAATAGGCCATATTTATTTATGGCCGTTAAAACGGGCTCTAGATGAATGGTCGTCATGCCTAGCAAACATAAAACAAGGCCTAGACAACCGACTAGCCCAATATCTACAAACCTTTTGCCCATAATAGACAGAGAAGACATCAAAACAACAATAGGAGGTAGGGAAACCACTTCCCTTATTACATAATGAAAACAACAGAAAAAAAAATTTTTCAAACTGAGGTCCAAAACTTTGAGGTAAAGTCTAGGCCAGGTGTTGTCCACCATCGCCGCCTCTCCCAGTTGTTTGTGGGTTTGCCCAATCCCCGATGATCCCCACCTTCACCCATTGACCCCTTCAAATCCGGTCGCAAAACCAGTACATCAAGGGCCAGAGCTCCTGATAACACCATCGTCGTAGGTTTGGACGATCGTTGCTCTCTCCCTCTTTCCCTCACTGGAATCAGGATGTTGCTAGCTCCCCTCCTTCTGCACGGTGTTCCTCTCTGCACGCCTCGATCTCCTCTATCTAGGCTAGCTCTAGGCATTCATCCTTGTCATGGTCGACCCCACCATGATAGTTGCCATTGCTTCCCACAAGCTTTCCCGTAACCTCGTAGGCCTAGTAGACCACTGATGTGCCACCCATTTGGCTGTTGCAATGGCAAACAGCTTGCCACGGCCTTGGTCCTGTCCAAGCTTTGCCTCCGCCACTATCATCGTCCCCCTCTCACTAGACTGAGCCCCGGCGACTAGCAAGGAGGCATGTCGGGTTTTGGTCTCAAAGGGAGAGGGGGTGGCGCACACGACTCCCTCAAGGAACCTTGGGCTTCTTTTTCTAAAAACCCTAGTATACCTTTTTTTTAAGAACCAAAAGTTTAGGCAATAAGGCAATCCTTTTTATAGTTGAAAGGAATAATTAGGTGATAATTTGACTTGATTAGATTTTGGATTTACTTTTGTAAAAGAAAACTCAACATTACGTTTTGACGGAAAACCTGTATAATTACCAAGTATGCGTTAGTAACCAAATAACTGAGGTCCATTTTGAGTTAGAGAAATAATAATAGAGCTTTTAATCAAGTTTAGAGCAATAAAAAGGTGTTAAGTAAACAGTAAATTTTGAGCAGCCTCTGCCGTTTTGCCGACAAAGTGCATGCCACGTGATGGAAAACGACAGGTTCCAGCTGGTCATCACATACGAGTGCTTTAGCTCTCTGATCTCTGTGGGAAGCCTAAGCATGTAGACAGACGACAATTGTTCTGAATATTACATGACAGTTTCGAACAAAGCGAGTATTCCAATCATTCAAAAAAAAAAAAAAAAAACCTCAATAAGCTTGGGGATGGTCATGGACCACTGCTACTGTAATAATTGAGATGCATTTTTCATAAAATGGGAAGGGAAAATAGAAGAAATAAAAGAGGTATGCTTGCTTCCATTTTCTTATTGAACTTGGGCTCGGAGAAACGGGCTGGCCCAGAGCCCTCCTTTCGGCCTGGAGCTTTGCTCCGCCTAGCCTACTTCAAGAATTGGGTTGTGCTGGTCCAAGCCCTCAAGCTGTGCTGGGCCTTGGCCTAAAATAGAATTATAATTTTTTTAGAAGGAAGAATTTCTATAAATGCCAACTTTTAAAATTTATTTTTTATAAATGCATACATGTTCATTTATGTAATACCCCTCAAGCTAACTAATAAGCTCTTGTAAAGTTATTTAGTTAGGATTAGAAGTATTAATCTTTTAATTACATTATAAATGTTTTAGTTTATTTAAAATATTTATTTTAGTATAAAAGAGTTTTGAAACTATTGTTTCATTCATTTTCTAATTTACAATATATACATTATTCAAACTTAGTAATATGAACAAAACTATACTATCACATCCAAATTTAGTAACATATAGCTATTCACAAAAACCATAACAGAGTTGCTAAGTTTTACAAAATAAAATTCCAAGATACATTTCAAAAGCTGCCCTAAAACATGGCACATAAACAAATCTCTGACCGGTAGCTCTGGGTACTCAATCAACCCCTAACCTTATGCATCCTCACCTACATCATAAGAACTATAATGAGCTAAAAGCTTGGTAAGCAGAACAAATGCATGAACATGAACATAGAATGAGAATGCAATCATAAATTTTCTTTTATCAGGTTTCGTTCAACAATTATTTCTTCTTTTGGATACCCATGAAATGTGGTTCTTAACTAGCAATGATAGGCCGTGGTTTTCGGAATTTGTTCATCATAATTTGGCCAATGTAATGATAATAATATTGGGTTTCCATCTTGATAATTAGACCTTAGGTATTTACCATATTCAGTCTCAATCTTTGTGGCTTTTTTTATCTTGATTTTTCAACCTTAAAGTATTCACCACCCTTTGTTATGTCTGTCGGTCCCACCTGTGTCCCATGCCTACCTAACCACCAATTAAGCTCCAAAGCCCCATTTTAGCTAAAAACTCATTCTCTTTTTGATCCTATCACATGTTCTAATGTAATTGTCATAAATTATGAATGCATTTTAGCAATCTATATCATTCCCAAATAATAACAACACAATCAATGCACCTTAAAACATAACATGACATAGTTCTCATGATGCAGTAAATAGTACTTTACACTTACCTCGAGTCCAATTTATGTTGAGTGAAAAGATCGGTTCTCTTAGCAGATTAAATGTGCTAAAAGGCCTAAAATCATAAAATTGCATACCATTCAATTCCTCAATAAACAAACTAATTGGATCATGTTTTAAGTTCATGTTACAATGGTTTTGCATTAATTCAAACACAAGATGGGTTGAACATCAAAATGTTACAATGCACACTTTTGGCCAAGGAACATGCTATATTATTAAAATTATAATTAAACATGGAGATTAAATGTTCATCATCTCAACAAATATTCATTTCAGCTTATTTCTACTACAAATTATATTATATCAACACTCTTTCTGACCACAATAAGTTCTTCAATAAATAATTAATATTTCTAAACATTAAATATCATTCAAGGAAGAACATAATCTTATAAAAATAGCCTAATACATGAGAATGAAGCATGGTGCAAATTTGATATTTCCACTTAACTTAGTTTTGTATTTTCTTTCCATAAATTCAAAAATAACATTCTAACTAATTCCCACCTATCTACAAGCATTCAAAATCACTTAAAAAACACTTAAGATCAATAGAAATAAAGGAAATAGTTAGATTCACTACGATTTTCAATTGCGCAAAGAAACAAACTTAACTAACTTAGTTTGAGCTAATCATATATAATAGAAAATAACCTCATTTCATTATAAGAAACATAAAGATAGATGTTACTTTGTAGGGCTTAAAGTTAGGGCTCTATTAGAGGTCAAGACACTTGATTTTCAAGCTCAAAATCATGAGAACTTGGCCTGGTTTGTGTAACTCAAATTTCTATAGTCTTGGATATGTTTCTGTGAGCTTTAAGACATGGAAAATGGAGAGAAAGAAGTGGATAGAGTATTGGACATTTTTAGACCTACTTAGAAAAGAAAGAGGCAAAAATGAATATCGTAGTTCATTTGACTTGGTCTAAATCAAGTAAGAGAAGGGAGGAGCTTGCTTTGGGCCTTTGTAACGCCCCTAAGTAGGGGTTAACAGTTTTTAATAAATTAAATAAAAATCAAAAAATAAAAATAAAACCTTAAAACAAAGTTACCCTGGACTTAAATAAAAATCCTTAAATCAAAATAAAAACATAAATAATAAATTAACCATAGTTTAATGTAGTACTTTTAATTTAATAATATAAAACCATCATCATTATTTCAATCCTCAATATATATTGATACAGTCACAAAAACTAACATAAGATGCTTACGTTATCAAGGAGAACATTCTCAGTAACAAAAGAGATTTCAATTGAACACAGATACATAGCTTTCTCTACTATATCTCTCATTGCCACCTCATACTTTATGAGTCCTAAAAGATGAAATGTAGGGGAATGAACGATAACATGTTTAGTAGGGAAAACTATTACTCACCTTTAGGTTTTTATCATTGCCACATTAAAACCTACATGGTTAGTTGGTTTTCAATCATTATTCATCTATGAATTCATTATGATCATATTCCATGGATACCTTACGTTAATCATTACAGAATTTCATACATATACATATATATAAATATTATAGTTCATCAATGTTCCTAGGCATCCATGTTTCAATAGATAATTCATAACTCAACTAATCGAAACCTAAATGGGTGCACTTTTCTACTCTTCAATCATTCCAAGAGTGTCGGGTGAGAGGACTCTTCAATCATTCCAAGAGTGTCGGGTGAGAGGATATCAAGCCCTAGATCTTTACCAAGTCGATTCTTGTATAGTATATTTTGGGATTTTTAACCCAAGAAAGCGTTATCACCTCCCCCTATTTTACCTTTTAGGGTGTTCGTGCCTAAGGACACAACCGCTACCCTGTTCACATCTTACCATTCCTCTATAATCAATCATTATTTATAGAGTTAGTTTTTTTAACCATAGTTCTCAATTTACAACATCATATGTCAAATTGATTTATTCGTCGTTGTATAATACAGGACGAGTTCTACATCATTGTGTTATAAGTAATATTCATGTACGTTCAAAATATTATATAATATCTTGCAATGTAAAACAATCACATTCAATTAATCAAAACCTCATAAAAGATGAGTAATAGAATCCCTACCTCTTGGCGAATACAATGTTGATAACTTCTAACTCATGATACCAAATTTATCACGTAAGTTTCAAGTACTTCGTTATCCTATGATGTATAAAATAACTATAATTTAACTTAATTCCTAATCTATAATCATGTTAATTTATTATCTATTCTTATTAATGTGCCAATATCATTAATATAAAATCCTTGGAACATTTCGTAACACAAAACATTGAAAAACAGATGAGTTTGGATTGACTGGTCGGTCCGCTGATCATTTACTTTCGGCCTACTAATCAAACTATACATTTTAGGCCTCTCTGTTGGCCTGTCGATTCGTAGGGTTTAGCCTACCGGTCTGGTGTAGTTTGGCTTGCTGGTCTGTAGGGTTCAGTTTGCAAAACCTATCGACATGTCCAGCTTATCGACAGAAGAATTTCTTGAAATTCAATTTCCCATTTTTAGAGGTTTCAAACTTTAAAATTCAATCCAACCCTTTTTATCAAATTCCAAGGCATATAAAATGCATAAAAACTATGAAATATCACATTCAAACATATATAGATCTTCTTTCTTAAAATTTTTATACCTAGCATACAATTCTAAACCAAAAATCAAAACTTTTCAAAACTAATCCAAATAAGATCTTTGTAAATCAAACTTCAAAAACATTGTATAAATTGCCACAAAGAGCTAACACACATTTTTCACAAACTTCATGCTAAAACATGAATTTAAATCAAAGTTTTAGTTTAGAAAACCTTACCTTAAGCTTAAAGAAAATTAGTGATTTTGTTTGCAAAAATCATTATCTTTGTTTTGTGATTTTGAAAGATCTAAGAAAATAACTTTGGATTTCTCTCTTAATTATCTTGAAGTTGAATTGATGATCCTCGATCTTGGAGAAATCAAAGAGAAGAAAAAAGAAAGGAAATGAGAGAGAAAAAGAGAGAGAGAAAGAGAGAGAGATGTGTGAGAGAGAGTGAAGGGAAGAGACTCAAAGAAGATCAAAATAATTAAAAAGGAACAGGTAGGTGAAGGATGGTCTCCATCGGAGACTTTGGAGCATATAATGTCAAATGGTATTTTTGAAATAATTTAGAAGTTCCAAGGGCATTTTGTCAATATACTAAATAGGTATAGAAAATTTTTAGAAAATTTAAAAATTGGTAAAAATAAATAATATGAAATAGATTTTAGATGAAATAAAAATTTTAATTGGTACACTAATAATTAATTTAATTATAATGATATCGGTTAGAAAAATAACGGGTGTCATAGCTCTACCTTCCTTAAAGAAATTTCATCTTTAAAATTTCAAAATCTAATGATACTAGTAAAAATCACAAATTCGTTATGATTCTGCTTTCGACTCTACACCCTCAGTGTTATTTATCCCTAAATGTGGGTTACCATATATCTGTCCATTTACTTAAAATATCAACCTTACTCTAAATATTAAATTCCTTGACAAGAGTATTTCTAACAGCTTCCAAATTTACAACACTAGGTTATGGTCTAGGAATTTGATCAGAGAAGTACACAAGCTAATCATATCATTCTTCTAGTCCTTCATTGTCTTTGGACTGTGGTTTAAAATTATATTAAGGAAATTGTCAAAGAAATTCTTGTGCACTTATCTTTGGGTTCCTTTTTCCTTCTAAGTAAGAAAAAGTCATGAATGGTTGATTTCATATTCCATCAAACAAACTAAAATATAACCGTAAAATATATAACACAAGTGCTTCTATTCAAAATTATACATTGGACTTTTACATAGAGAGATTAGAAGGAATCTCGTAATTGCAAGCAAACTCAACAGATTCTTCAATAAATGGTTACCCTTATGACATAAACATTCAATCCAAATAACATAATCATTTTTTCTACAAAGTATTCCCACAATTAACTTTAGTACTTCCATAATTAACTTAGTTCTTTCACAAGACATTAACGGAATATCATACATTGCAAACATGACATGGATACATTTTGAAAGTACAAGGCAGTCCGTATATCAATTATCTACATCATGTATGTTTAGAGAATACAAAAACATTGATAAACAAATGATCAGACCTTAAATGGGATGCATTTCAAGAGTATTAATTACTTTGTATTACCAGCTATCTTGACATTAGGGTCACTAAATCTAAAAGTTTAAACAATATCATGCCACAAGAAATACAGAGTGCGGGGAAAATGGCTATTCGTGACACATGATCTACGGACATATATACCATGGGTAAAACCAAAAGATTGCAAGTGAAGATTCAAATCAAATAGCCACTTCTGGCTCTCTTTCTCCCATCAAGCTTGGATGTTGTAATATCAGACTTTGGATGGCTGATTTGCATCTTATCTAGCAATTCCTTAGCTGTTGAAGCAGTAGCAAAGATTTGTTTCCCCGATTCTACAATGAAGTTTTTTTCCATGGCATAATTTAAAAATTTTAAAAGACTATCATAAAAACCATTTACATTTAAAAGTCCCAAGGGTTTGGAATGAATGCCCAATAAATGCATACTAGCAACCACGAATGTTTCTTCAAGGGTATCTAGACCACCAGGTAATACCATAAAAGCATCAGAATTATCAATCATGATTTTATGACATTCAAAAGTGTCTAAAACTCTTTTTTTCCCTATCTATTGTTTTCCCACAAAGGTTCCCCTCTGTTAGAAGATGAGGAATAATCCCTAAGACTTCAGCACCACTAGACTTAGCTATTGTTGCTACATTTCCCATTATTCTTAAACTACCACTCCTATAGGTTAGGTTAATTTTCCTGTGTGCTAAGGCTTGTCCTAAGTATTTTGTGACTTTTAGGTAAACTTTATCTTTTTCTAGGTTGGAGCCACAAAAGACACAGACATTTTTTATTTTCTTGGTTGATTGAGAGGTAGACATATTTGATTTGTATGAGTGGTTGCTTTATGTCTGCTCCATTTATACTCCAGGTTTTACATGAGATCTTAAAGATGATGGATACGCAAAAGGACTAAGGAGGCAGACAAGTAGGTGATGAACAGGTAATCCAAAGGTTTAAACAAAATATTGTGTAGGTAAGAAAGTAAGAAAAAGTGATTGACAATTATGAAAAGCCTGATGTGCTTTTTGAAAAATTTAGACTCGAACTGTATAACCTTTGACAATTGAGAGTAGTTTGACAAAAGACAATTTGACACAACTATAGACCTTTTGACAAATGTACACTGAATCTAGAAAATCAATATAAACGACAAACTACTATAGAACTTTTGAAATTTGAGACTCAAGTCTCTTAATATCTGGATAAGTTTCAAAAATTCAAACATGTTACAATACAACATGTGATGTATCTGACAGGATAATATATTATTGTTATTATTATTATTATTATTTTAAAAAGACAACCATAAATTAAATGAGACATTAACACTTACTATGTTAATTTAACAATCATAATTATTTTGGACTCACAAAAGCAAATGTTTTGATTACAAAACAGTTTTTACCGAAGAGAAAGACATATTATGGAACACTAACTAAAACGACTTCCAACAAACACTGAACAATGTTTATAGAGCGATGACTTATTCCTCATCTAGTTTTCTTGTGATTTGGCAAATAAGATCTTGAAATACCATATTCCTAAGACATTTGTCTTTTTGCATAGAATTTAGACCAGAGTTTAAAGATAGCACCTTGAACATGTCCACTAGGATGATCTTGAAGGGAAGCATGGAGGTCTTTTAAGTTCTTTTTAGAAAGTCCATCCTTACAGAACTTTATTTTATCATTTCTATTTATGGATACAAATCCAGGTGAAGTACATTTACCATTACAATTTTGTCATCCACATTTGTTACAAGTGACTGCAATGGCACGAGCTCTTCTTTTCATTGCACTACGACTAGTACCCCTACCTGGTAAACCAACATTTTGAATGAAGTCACTTGGATGGATTTTCCCCTCTATCAACATCCTCACATCACCAGAGATGTCTAAACACATAAGAATCCACAACTGAGTGATCTTAGTTTTGTATTTCTTTTTGAGAACCTTTTGCAAAAGTGATGGAAAAAACTTCTCAAGTGTTGGTACTTTAAGTTTATGATAAGATGAAAGAAGAGTAAATAGAAAAGAAAAATCGAGTTAGTAAGTTGCAAAATTTTGGAATTCCTTCTTCTTTTAGAGAGAGAAAGAAAAAGTTTTAGAGAGAAGGGAGAGGATTTGCGATTTAGAGAGAGAATGACAAGTTTAGAGAGAAAGTGAGCTCGAAGAAATGAGCTCCTATACACAGTAGACGTATATGTAGATAATGATTGAACCACTACAGATGACATGTGTAGAGACCACGTGCGAGAGACAATGTGGAGTGAACTGATTCAGGATTTGGACTATGCCTAAATGTTCTAAGCTAAAAAAGGTCGAGTTGTTTCAAGTCGACCCATAACACATTTGAAAAGAGTTAAATAACAAGCATGAAATAGAAAACCAACTTGTATAGATCTTAAACCTAATTCAAATTCCACTTAAAACAGAACTGACCAAAATAAATGACAAAACCTACTTTGACAAAAATCAGAAGTCCTCTTGAATGTCATCCAAATCGTTCCATAACAACAACATCCTCTTATAACTCAAATAATTTGTTTTAATCAAAACCTTGTTGAATAATACATACACTCCTATCTTATCATTAATACTCAGTATCTGTTAATATATATCCACCATTAACACTACCAAGGGTTTGAATGTAACTGACCTTGAAATCAATATAATTTCTGTCTTCTAACATAAACCACATCAATGAGCAAAGGCCATTGATGTTGCTACTTAAAGACATCTACTATCCTCACAATCCCACTTATGCAATCTTTAATTTTCTTCTATAACAAAACCTCAAGTAACCAAGAGATTCACATCCAAACATCTAAAATTTAAACCTTTCATCGTACAAATACCTTAAGTATTATGATTTACTTAAGGAAATTTCTATTGGTCATTTCCAGATTATATCTATTCGTAGGGACTAATGTTAACACTTACAATGTACGCAACATAAATTTTTTAAGCTTGAAATTCATAAATTCTTTGACTTTACAAATCTTAATAGATCAAAAGATTAACATTTATCTCGCTCAAGGTTCAATACTATAGATTCCAAACTTATCTTATGTTCCTCAAGTAATGAAGCTTTTGAGAAAAATTATCGACACTCAAGTACTCCATCACTACATAGGTTTGAATTAATTATGAAAAATTTAGCCCAACCATACCAAACTTTGAAATCAACAACTCAAGCATTGTATTACTTATTATTTCTCACGAGATAAAAGGCTCTTAAATCCTTGCATATATACGAATCTCTCTTAAGCAATTTATGCATAATTTTGTTCCATATAATTATTGTACTTATATAACCGTTAATACTTACATTCTAGGGTCTTTCTATGTTACATTCTCTTGAACTATATAAATCAACCTCAAGGTCATTTTGATGATGACGTTGAAAATTCAACTTCAAAACCATCTTGAAAATAGTTTTTTAAAGTGCTGCTACACTCTTTAGATTAACCGAATCTAGGCTCTGATACCAAAAATTCTATAATGCCCCTAAGTAGGTATTAACAGTTTTTGATAAATTAAATAAAAAAAAAAATAAAACCTTAAAATAAAGTTACCTAGGACTTAAATAAAAACCCTCAAATCAAAATAAAAACATAAAAAACAATTAAACTACAGTTTAATGAAGCATATTTAATTTAATAATATAAAACCATCATCATCATTTCAATCCTCAATATATCTTAATACAGTTATAAAAAAGTAACATACGATGCTTATGTTATCAAGGAGAACATTCTCAGTAACAGAAGAGATTCTAACTGAATACAGATACATAGCTTCCTCAACTATATCTCTCATTGTCACCTCACACTTTGTGAGTCCTGAAAAGATGAAATGTAAGGGAATGAGCGACAACATGTTCAGTAGGAAAAACCATTATTTATCTTTAGGTTTTTATCATTGCCACATTAAAACCTGTATGGTTAGTTAGTTTTCAATCATTATTTATCTTATGAGATTCATTATGATCATATTTCATAGATACCTTACGTTAATCATTACCGAGTTTCATACATATACATATGTATAAATATTATAGTTCATCAATGTTCCTAGGTATCCATGTTTCAATAGAGTATTCATCACCCAACTCATCGAAACCCAAATGCGTGCGCTTTTTCACTCTTCAATCATTCCAAGAGTGTTGGGTGAAGGGACATCATGCCCTAGATCCTCATCAAGTCGATTTCTATACAGTGTGTTCTGGGACTTTTGACCTAAGGGATCGTCATCACCTCCCTGCTATTTTACCTTTTAGGGTATTTGTCCCAAGGACGTAACCGCTGCCCTTTTCACATCTTACCATTCCTTTATAATCAATCATTATTTGTAGAGTTAGTTTTCCTAACTATGCTTCTTAATTTACAACATCATATGTCAAATCAATTTATTCCTTGCTATCATCATTGTGTCACAAGTAATATTCATATATGTTCAAATATCATATACATATCTTGCAATGTAAAACAATCATACTTAGTTAATCAAAACCTTATAAAAGATGAGTAATAGAATCCTTACCTCTTGGCAAATACAATGCTAATAACTTCCAGCTCATGATACTAAATTTACCACGTGAGCTCTAAGTACTTCGTTATCATACAGCATATGAAATAATCATACTTTAACTTAATTCATAATCTATAATCATGTTAGTTTATCATCTATTCTTATTAGTGTATCATAATGATTAATATAAAATCCTTGGAACATTTCGTAACACAAAACATTGAAAAATAGATGAGTTTGGACTGATTGATTGGCCTGCTAATCATTTACTTTTGGCCTACTAATCAAACTGCATATTTTAGGCCTTTTGGTCGGCCCGTTGATCCATAGGGTTCAGCCTACCGGTCTAGTAGAGTTTGGCTTGCCGGTTTACAGAGTTCGACTTACAGAATCTACTAACGGGTCTGGCCTACCGACAAAGAATTTCTTGAAATTCAATTTCTTATTTTCAAAGGTTTCAAACTCTAAAACTCAATTCAACCCCTTTTATCAACTTCCAAGACATATAAAATTCATAAAAACTATGAAATATCACATTCAAACACATATTGATCATCTTTCTTAAAATTTTTATACCTAGGATACAATTGTAAACCAAAAATCAAAACTTTTCAAAACTAATTCAAATCTCATTTTAAATAAAGATCTATGTAAATCAAACTTAAAAAACAATGTATAAATTCCCACAAACATCAAACATATATTTTTTTTCACAAATCTTATGCTAAAACATGAATTTAAATCAAAGTTTCAGCTTAGAAAACCTTACCTCAAGCTTGAAGAAAATTAGTGATTTTGTTTGCAAAAATCCTTGATCTTAGTTTTGTGATTTTGGAAGATTTAAGAAAATAACTTTGGATTTCTCTCTTGATTATCTTGAAGCTGAGTTGATGATCCTCGATCTTGGAGAAATCAAAGAGAAGAAAGAAGAGAGGAAACGAGAGAGAAAAAGAGAGAGAGAAAGAGAGGGAGATGTGTGAGAGAGAGTGAGGGGATGAGACTCAAAGAAGATCAAAATAATTGAAGGGGAACATGTAGGCAAAGGTTGGTCTCCATCAGAGACTTTGGGGCATGTAATGCCAAATGACATTTTTGAAATATTTTAGAAGTTCCAAGGGCATTTTGTCAATATAATAAATAGGTATAGAAAATTTTTAGAAAGTTTAAAAATTGGTAAAAATAAATAATGTGAAATAGATTTTAGATGAAATAAAAATTTTAATTAGCATACTAATAATTAATTTAATTGTAATGATATTCATTAGAAAAATAACAGGTATCATAGGCTTTTGCCATCTTTTTCTTAGGTTTGACATGTGGAAAGAGTGTTGAGTAAGAGAATTTAGCTAATTGTTACATCTAGTACAAGCAAGAGTAATTCAATTTACTACAACCAAGTCAACAAACCAATCAAATTACACCATTTTGTATACTTTCAATTCCAATCAAATTTGTCTATTTCAAATATATAAATGGGCAAAACAATTAGTTTAGAATGCATTGAAAATGGAAAAACACTTTCTAATCAATTCGTAACCATTTAGCATACCAATCTTCCTTATCAAGAAACAAGCTATTCACTACAATTAAAACTTCTTAAAAACATGTTAGATCATATATTAATAATTCAATGTTATATTTATTTAATGTAAGTATATTTCTAAATGAATCAATCTTATAAATAGTGAGTACTCATGCTCGTAAGATGTGCTTTCTATATGCTCGAAATTCAATAACATGTGTTCGTTAAATGTATAGATATGTAATATGCTTATTACTGGCTAATTGTGAATTAATTGTATATTACAATTTATGGCATAATTTAACATGTAATATGAATTATAGTGTGGTATAAGCTTTTCTAAGTGTGGTATAAATAAACGCTTCTAAAAGTGTGGCATAACATGTGATTTTCTCTTTTAGAGTTCCTTTAACAAAATCTGAGCTTTAGGTTTACCTGGGCCTCATTTTTTATTAACTAGGATAGACTTTTGGCTCATATGGGATGGACTGTTGACCGAAATTGATACCTCTAGTCATTCCTGAACTTTTGGATAAATTAATTTGTGAATCGAATAGAGTATTATAGAATATAGTACATTGAGAATGACAATTTAATTTAGACAAAATTGCTTTCGTATATATCATATAAGCTCATTTGAAAACCAACTTTTATAATTTAGAATGATGATGTAGCACATTATTACACATGAAAATCGTAGATTCAAGACAATTAGAAAAAATCTAAGTTCATAGAAAAAGTCATTAAATCTGTACCGAAAACCAAAAAATCCATCATGAAAAGTCCCAAAAACTCATCTTGAAAAACAAAGAAGAACAAACAATTTTGGACAAGATTCAGGTGGATGGCGGTGACGTTAAGTGTAACATTTATGGCAGTGGCATTGCTCCTCAATGCTGATGAAGGTCAGTGTTTGGAGGGAACAAGAGTGTCAATTTTGTGTGTTTTGGTTGTTTTCAAAGTTTCAATTACTGAGCTTTTTGTGTCCTACACTTTTCTTTTCTTTCTTTTTTTTTTAATGTGGTTTGATAGATTAGATGAATATTTTTGGGAAACATTCATGAAAAGCCTTAGATGAGATTATTGTGTTTAGGAAACAGTTGTCTACTGTGATATATAAAATTCAAAAATATGAAAATAACTGTGGCACATGTTTTTTGTTTTAAGGGAGAAAATCACATGCCACACTTTTAAAAGTTGTGTTTATTTATGTTACACTTAGAAAATTTTATGTCACATTATTATTAATATTGCATATTAAGTTAAGCCACAAATAAACACATGTGATATATAAAAAATAATCTTAAAAGATCTTATTTATGAAATTCCCCTTTTTAAGGACTTGACCTTCTTGGAACAGTCATCTTATTCACATCGTCTAATATACAATTTATAGGAGTTATATGTAGCATTGAGTAGAATCGCCAAAGTATTGACCAATCACATACACAAATTGGTAAAGGAGTTATTAATTGATATTTATCTATTAAGCTTATTTGGAAAAGATGAATTTAAGAGATAATTTGTGAACTAGGACCTAACAATATGTGTGATATTTATAAAAAAAAAATGATAATAAAACTTAGAAGATTTTACTTATGAAAATTTCCCTTTTTAAGGACCTGATTTTTTTGAAACAGTCATCCTATTCACATTGTCTAATATACAATCTATAGGAGTTAGATGTAGCATTGAGTAGAATCGCCAAAAAATATTAGGCAATCACAAACACAATTTGGTAGAGGAGTCATTAATTGATAGTTATACATTAAGCTTATTTGGAGAAGATGAATTTAAGAGATAATTTGTGAACTAAGCCTTTTTTTTTGTTTTTGTTTTTGAAGAAGCATGTTTTCCAAAAAGTATATATATAAAGTCAAAAATTAAGATGCCTCTATGTATGCCAAATTATCTATTTATACATTTATAAAAGAGCTAAAAAAGCTTTAATTACTTCTCTCACCATATGGTAGCTTTTTTTCCCCTTCTCTTTGTTACCACCTTTTGTGGTTTTTTTTTTTCTTTTACATTTTCTAATCTTTTTTTTTTAAACTCCTATACATTTTTATTTTTTTTATGGTGTGCTTATTTGGAATACATTTTCTTTCTTTACTTTGCTTCTATTAAAAAATTTCTTTCAAATATATCCTTACCTAATTTATTTTATGTAATATTTCTTATATTAAAAATAGTCTTAATAATTTTTCTTAATTAATATGCTAAACCATTTTTTTTCAAACATCTCTTGCTCACTTTTTAAATATTTTTTATTCAACACTTTCAATAATTATTTTCATATAATTAATATCATTTCTCTAATTTATTATTGAGGAGGTAATATTTCTTAAATATATGCTATTTTAATATTTCTTAGATACATGAAATGGTATACAAAAAGATAAAAATCAACATTTAAAATGTTGACAATGCGTGCAGAATATGTAAAATTAATCCTCACATGTGCCACATGTGACACTCAACTAGTTTTAGGTAAATTATATACTTATCTCATGCTAGACTCCCGACTTTACCCTTATAAATATTTTTCCCGTCTAAAATCACCCTTATTTTGGGATCTCTTTTGTTCGTCTTTTTCTCATGTGATGCCTTTTGAATTGGAGAATTTTCGTAAATGTCATCTTTTAAGATTTATCTTTTATAAATGTTATATATATTTATCTGTAGCACAATTTAACATGTAATATAAATGATAGTGCGGTACAAATTTTTGTAAATGTAACATAAATAAACACAACATTTTAAAGAGTGGCATAACATGTAATTTTCTTCTTTTGAATTCTGGTAAGAAATTGCCGGTAGCATGCCGAACTACTTTTCATAACATGATTGCACATGAAATCACTAGTAACATCCCGAAATACTTTTAGTATTACAACAGACTACTTTCACAGTATCACGATGTGTTTGTCCTTGAAAATGAGTAATAAAAACAAATGCCGGCGAGTTCCGTTATTGTGTCGTGTGAACCTCAAACTTTCTACCGAATATGCCCATGTGTTTCACGCTCTTTTGTATCTCTTTTGTAAATTTTTTTTGGACGATATGTCATTTATTCTTTGCTTTAATAGCAAACGCATCAATCAACTTGCAAAGCTACACCGTGAATATATGTGTTTGTATATATATATGTATATATAGTTATTAAAGTTGCTTTCCAAGAACATCTATTCTTTGCCTCCTTAGCAATCATCCCAATTATTTCTAAAGACAGATTCTCAAACAGAATTCAAATTTAAATCAAATAAAACTCTATCTTTGATCTCTCTCTTGCTCCTTTTTGTAGCATATAATATGGCTACTCCACCCCAATATTCCATAGGAGCTCCTAATTCCTTAAGATCAACCATGTCCTTGATCAACAAATTCTCCACTGCCCAATCTTGGAACAGAAGTCATTTTACTAGAAATCCTACCATCACCCAGCATAGTTCTAGGCCTAAGTTTGTTCAATTACCATCTAGGATAAGGAAAGAACTAAGAACATTTAGAAATGGTGATTGGAGAGTTTGGGGCATTGACGATGGTTCATGCGGAATTGCGCCTTATATGCCACCGCCGCCGCCTTCCGCACTGGATGTCGTCCGGGATTTCCATAACGCCATCAACGACAGGGACACCGATAAGTTGTTTGAACTTCTATCTGAGGATTGCCATTACGAAGATCTCATCTTTTACATTCCTTTTGAAGGAAAAGAGGTTAGTTTAAGCAAATATTAGTGTTTAGCTAGTACGTGTCGATGATACTTTTAATATGAATATTATGGCTTTTGCTTTGACCCTTTTGCATGGATCATGCTTCCATCGTTATCTAAAATCACATGGACGTTATTTTAATTTAACATAAGTGTTATTTTAAATAACACGTGTTAGATGGTGTAAATCCAACAAATTTTGTTGTCCAAAACTATTATTACGTTTTTAATGTTAAAAACTTGTAACAAGAGTCTGAATAACAAAACTAATTCTTGGGTTACACATTTTTAATATAAGTATTACCGTGAATAAATGTCATGTCCCGCTTTGCTGGTTTTTTTTTTTTTTGCTATAAATTGTCCTCGGTCAGCCATAGGCTTTAACGTTATCTAGGCTGAAGTGTAGTCAATAGATAAGGAATATTTTAGGCACCGTCTCTTTTACCTCGTTATGTTCTTTACTACTATAAAGATTCAAAATTACAAAATAGCTACTAGTTGCCATCTAAGTGGTCCAAAGGAAAGCTTTTGGGCTCCCAAAGCTAATGGATTGGGCTTCATGGAAGAGAAATGAAAGTTGATATCAAGGGTCCAAATTATTAACTTCAAAAAATCCCACATTAAGAAGAAAACACCAACGTCGAAAAAAATAATTATAATAAACAAACCGAAACTTTTTTATTTTTCCAAAGTAAATGAAAAATATATATGAAACGTTAATAATAAACGTAATAGGAGACATGTTAGAGTCGGCACTCGGACTAATCTAACATGGGCAATATTTTTCGACATAATAATATCGTTGGTATATTGTTGTAACACTTAATTTGCTTTAGCGGAATACATTTTACCAATGTTAGACTACATTATAACATTTCATTGTTTTCAGAAAACATAACCATAATAAATATGGGAAATATTTTATAGGGTGTGAAACGCTTTCTCAACAACGTGATGGACGCAATGGGACAAAATGTTCATATTGCCATTGACAATATGGCTGAGGGCGAGGGATTAACTGCAACTGTATTATGTCATCTTGGTACGTACGTAACAATCCACAATAATATTCATATATTTATATAAATAGTAGATCTTTAACTATTTATTTTTTGTATAATATATCTTAAACTTTTAATCTTCGCGTAATTCATCTTGAATTTTAAAATCATTGGCAGGTTAGGTCTTAATTACTTTTAGTTTTCGTTAAGTATTCTTTTCACGTATTGAGTTTTAATTTTTCCTTAAATGGTGAGTTTTACCCTTAAAAAAACTCACATGCGAATTTTGTAATTAAAATTGTCTATGTTTTTTAATGCTTGTTAGCTATTGGACCTTAATTATTAATAATTTTAAAATTCAAGATGTATTTTGCTAAGATTAAAAGTTAGAGATGCGTTATATAAAAAAATGAACAGCTTGAGATGCAACAATGCAATTAAATTATATATGCTTATTTATTAACTAACATTCCTATTTTTCAAAAGTAAAATAAAATAAAATGTTAAAGTCCTGCAGAGTAGAAATCTCTTTTCTTTTGGTGCATGATCACAATTTTTTGCTTTTTAAATAATTAGGATCAGAAAACTTTTGTTCATGGCATAATAAAGGTGTGTTTCAAAGCATTGGTTTAAACCAATAATTCTAATCAATTTTAGTTAAAATCATTGTAAAATATAAGAACTTTATATTATAGCTCACTTTTTTTTTAACATTTTAGCATGTGAGAGCTTTACATTGTAGCAATTAAACTGAGAACACCCCCACCATCTGTTTATCTTAAAGTTGCATAGGTTATTAACACTAATAAGCCCTCAATTTTGGGGTCCTACAATGTGCCCTATAACTTTTAAAATTACTATTTTGCCCCCTAAACTTTTAGAACTCCCACTCTTAACCCTTTTCATCTGATTTTTCGTTCAAATAAACGGAACCAAGCCTGTGTGGTTCATACATGGGTTACTTATAAAGACAAAAATGAGATTTTATCACTTTCAAGTTTTATTCAAGTGACCTATGAATGAATTACGCATGCTTAATTCTATTTATTTCATGCAAAATTGGATATAGAATTGGCTAAGTGTGGAATTTTAATAATTCAAGAAGTAAAATAATGATTTTTTAAAGTTTAGGTGACAAAATAAAAAAGACCCCAAAATTCAAGGGTCATCAGTGTTAATAACCCAAGTTGCTTATTATAGTACTTTGAGATTAATCAAGCAATCAATATATTGCTTATGATCACTGCAGAATGGAAAGACAAAGAGATACCCTTCACTAGCGGCTGTAGATTTTTTGAATGTAAAGAGGTCTACGGAAGGCTAATTATAAGGTATATGATTTATTTTCCCTGTTTTCTTAATGGTATTAATAGAATGTTTAGAAACATTGGAGTCATAATTTTTTAACAGTTTTCTGTCACATGTTATAATATTTTTTTTGTTCTAACTTAGTAAGTCGAATTAGGTTCTCAAACATATGATAGTTATTACGTTTCTTGTTATAATATACAAAAAATATATATGTGATTTTATCTCTCCGATACTTGACTGATGCTTGACTGACAATAATATACAATGTACATAGGAAAATAACAGGTTTGGAAGAATTGCCACTGAAACCTGGTGATTTGCTATTGGTAAGGCTAACGGACGATGCACAATTAATTCCAGTTTTCTTAAATTTATTTATTTATTCTTTTTTTGAAATTTCACTAGTAGGTACAGAAGTAGATATTTGCTTTCCAACAATCAGATATGCAAAAAAACGTAATTTTGATAAGATCTGATAGTTCAAAACATGCACTACCAATAGGTCTTTTCACTGGAGAAGGATTTTTTTTGGGTAGTTTATTCTGACTTTTGTCTTCCTCTTTTTCCTCTCAAATGTGTAGAAACTATTGAAGGCAGTTACGACCTTCTTTGATCTCTACCCAATGGCGGCTAATGGTACGTCTAACAACTTACAGTTCAACTACTAGACCTTTAAGACAAACGCTAGACGGAATCCAGATTATTTAACAAGAGTGAAAATAGATAAAACAAACGAAATCTCTTTCATTATATTATTGTTTCTTTTCTCTTGATTAAACAATGAGAATGAGAGAAACATTTTAGGTCCCTTCAAAAAAAAAAAAAATAAAGAAATGTTTTAGGTTCAAGAGATTTTGTTGATATTCATTTTTTTTTCTTTTAATAACTATTACATTACTCTTCTTTAATTAAAAATGACAAAAAAAATCTCCCTTTTACAAGTTTTAAAGGGCCGATATTTATGGAAAAGAGTAGATATAACATTTAAAATAATATTATATATACATTGGAATATAAAATAGCATAAAATAACACATATTTTGTCAAATGTATAATGGGCATCAACATAATTTGCATTGGAGAAAAGTTTATACCACACAGTCATTCATATTATATATTAAGTTGTACCACAAGACATTTATAAAAAATAAATCTTAAAAGATGACATTTATAAAAAGTGGGCCATTTCAGACTTTGATTCAGTGTCAAATTTGGCCACTTAAATGATTTCATTGATGATTGTATAAGCTTTAGCAAATGCTAAAATTAAGATTTTACCTCAACAAATTTATTAATAAAATAATTGGAGAAGCGAAGGAATTACATAAATTTAAACATGTCCTAAAAAAGGTTTAAATGTAAGAAGTGGCAGTAGTATTAGAGTGAAAAGATACAGGATTTACAATTTTTTTAGGATAAGAGGATTTATAATTTTTTTGGTAAATAATAGGATTATAATTTACTCTTACAGAAAAGGTGAAAAATACATGGATAGGTTTTTAGAAAAAAAAAAAACGAAAAATTACATTCCTAGAATTTGGTGAAGTTACTTGTCATTGCTATTGTAAAGCATTTATTTATTTATTTTTCTTTCTTTTTTTTTTTCCTTTTCCTGAAAAATAATACAATTGATTTTATTCGGGTTATGCAGCATTGCTTGTGAAATCCCACGGCACATACGAAGGATTTGATAAGCTTTTGGACATGCTTCGTGGGAGACACCAAAAATAACCAAATGCTTTCTGGGGGACACCAAAATTAATTTTCTAAATTAATCTGATATGTGTTAACAATAAAGTTCATAAATTTGCCATTTTAAGAAAGTTGTTAATAACTGTTCGACTTGTGGATCCAAAGTTTATGATTTTCTTAAATAAATGTTTCGATCAAGAGTTTTTACAAAAGATCTTTCTCTAACTCATGCATCAAACCCCTTCATTATAGGTTAAAAAATAAGAAAATATATTTGAGATGCTATGCTTAAAAAAAAAAAAACAAAATTTACAGAGTGTTTGATAAAATTAGTTCTAATCAAAACTCTTAGTCACTATAATATGAGCTCTCACATGCTACAATGATAAAAAAAAGTAAACTATAATTCAAAGCTCTTATATGCTATGCAGTTTTTAATTCCAAAGTTTTAGTTCCAAATACACTTTTCGAACACCGTATTTTTATCTATTTAAAAAAACACGTTGTCAAAGGTCGAATTAATGTTTAAACAAAGAAAAGATTTTCTTAATTTCCCTAAGGAAACGAGCAGCAGATACGTTCAGCCGTTGACAATGAAATACCGGGATTAATTCGTTGGTCACAAGTCCAACCAAGAAAATAGAAGAGAATTTTAACTATTTATGATAGATTATGAAGTCAACCCTACACTTTTATGATTAAATATATTTGGGTATCGTATCTAAGAAATTCGAAGGATGGAAATTGTGCCACATAATAGAGAATGCAAGTGGAGTTCAATAAAAAAGCGTAACGTTAGCCTATGATTCATCAAATCTCGTTCATTGTACTTTATTATATATTATCATATCTTCATCATTTGTTGATCCCCATGAACGAGTGATACAATAAAGTACAGTTTATATATTATTCCATGCATGCCGACTTTGTTTATTAAAATTGTTACTCTAAAATTACTAATATGGCCATATTCATGGAAAGCATTCATTGGCATATACAATCAGACTACAAATAAAAACATTCATCTATCAAATTTATTATCTATGAAATTACATTGTCCTGACTCTAGGTCTCAATTTAGACCAGATCAAACAAGCCAGTTTGAGGCCATTTCTTCAGTCAGTGCTCGGAATGGACCTATCCACATTATGAACCAGGTAGGCCAACCGGCCAAGCCATTGGGTCAGATCGGCCCAATTAGATTTTTGTTTTTTAATTTTGTTATAAAAATGTGTGCTGACTAGGCTCGGCTTGGCCCTCCTGCCGTTGCGAGATTTGGACTAGACAATCCTTTTCTTTAACATTGCTGGCCTAGCCAACCCGCCTTTTAACCTGGGATGGCCCAACCTACTCTCCCACTTGGATTTTATGAATTAGGCTGTGCGGTTCAAATTGATACATTTACCCTTCTCACCGGTCATAGTATCATTGCATATAGAAAATTAATTACTCCATTCGTAACAAAATATTCAATATTAATTACTCAACTTCGTCTATTTGGAGTATATATTTTTAAAAATTCTTAAGATGTCATATCATTTGCACTACATGAGCCAAAAAAAAAAAAAATAACACTTGTTAAATTGGTTTCATGTTGCTTCTCGTAAAATTAGTAAAGACAGCCGAAGAAAAAAATTTATATATGTCAAATGTTAAGCTTGCATGAGCAACTTTTGTGGATTTAATTTCTTCATTACGTGCATTGTTTTGCAAAGACAATCATTTTGATATGAAAGATAAAAGAAATCCAAATAACAAAGACCACCCGTTTATAATGACATACCCACACTATTGAACAGATTAACTCTCTGTTTGGCAGTGGTTTTAACCACACTGTTTCTACCACAAACTCAGTTATGAACAGTATAAAGCTCTCACATACTGTAGTAACAATAAAAAAAGTCTCTGCAGTGTAAAGCTCTCACATGCTACAGTAAAAGTGGTTCTAACTATTGGTTCTCACCACCTTTCCAAACACCTAACGTTTTCAAGTCTTTAAAAAATCGAAATTTCATCGGTCAACACTCCACTAAGAGGATATAAGAGTTGAGTAAAGACATGGATGCGTTTAATTTGATAAAATGGCTATTAGAATAGAATAACAATTTTTAAAACTAAGTCAGTCCTACATTTGGTTAGGCAAATAGTTAGAGGAATAAGAATTCTGATGGAATTGTTATTCCACCAAAATAATTAAATGACAATTTTAAAACTGAACCAATTAAATGATCATTTCATTGCACAACTAATATTAATAAAAATTTTCCACCCCTAAATTATCCCTCCCACCATTCTAAGATTATTTTAATTACTATTCAATTAATGACTGAAAGGGATATTTATGTCAATACAATTACTATTTCTAGAAATGTCAAAACGGGCCAGGCCTAGTAAGCCGATATGAGCACGACAAGTTAAAAAGTAGGCATGGTATGGTGTGGCACGACACGATTATTAAATGGGCCTAGCCCATCTCGCTTATTAAATGGAATGGGCTGGTGCAGCTTTTGGGAATGAAACATGTTAAGGGTATGGCAAGGAAAGGGCCTGGCATGAACACCAGCACAAGCACATTAAAAGCATGATTAGGGTCCAATTATAAACACGATTAAAATATGCGATCGAAAACTAATTTTACTAATATATTTTATATTTTTATAAATATTTTTTTATAAAGAAGTTCTAAATTTCTAATAGATTTGATTACAAAAGAAAAAAAAAAGAGGATCAAATAGATTCTTTATTGCTTTATTGCTGGTAAATTATCAATTATTATATATATACTTACTCTTTTTGATTTATACAAAAAACTGAATATTAGAAATCACACCGTACAAGATTCTATAATGTTGTTATCATCAAAAAAAGATTTTTTAATCAATAATGCATTTTCTTTTGTTACGATTTATTGTTCTTTTTTTTTGTTGTAAATTTAAGATTAGGTAGGAGAAAGGCACATTAATATCTAAAAGTTCAACAAAAAGCACGAATATCGCATGAGCACAACCCAAGCATTTTATGGGCATGACCCATTAATAATTAGGCCATGGGTTAGACTTGACGCCATAAAAATAAACTAGATCGGGTCTAACACGGCACAATAAATAAATGATCAGGTCCAGAACACGACACGAGGTGTGATTAGGCCTAAATTAATTCGACCGAGCCAACCCAATTGACATCTCTAACTATTTCATTCTATTCCAACAACTAACCAAATATAATAATTATAATTATAATATTAATTTCAATGTCTAACCAAATTAAAGAATATGTACATACAATTTAATCTATTTTTATTCTCTTCTTATTCTCATTCCTATTCTTTTCCATTTCATCGAACCAAACTCTTATATTTCTAAATTAAAAAATCTCCAGGCAAAGCAAAAATTTCCACACAAGGCCATCTTGGTCTTTTTAACAACCAGAGGACAGAAAACATTAATGACAAAGCAAGAACCATCATACTCACTATTCACCCAATGAAGAACCGCCAGGACCGTCAATGGAGCCAGCACTGAATCCGCCTTCTAAACAGCAACCCCTAACATGAACAACCTTTTTTTTTTCTTAGTCCATACGGCTCCCCCAACCGACCACGCCCATATCAACTCACTCTCCAAATGCCAATACAAATACACATCCTCTATACATCTTCATCAAATCACACACAATTAATTCTCCTTCAAAATCCAATCTCTTTTCCTCTCTCAATAAAATCATTGTCAAAAATGGAGAAAAGATGGAAACCCGTGATTGAAATCGCTCCAAACTGCCCTCGCTGCGCTTCTCCAAACACCAAATTCTGTTACTACAACAACTACAGCCTCTCGCAGCCTCGATACTTCTGCAAAGGATGTCGGAGATACTGGACCAAAGGCGGATCTCTAAGGAACGTTCCGTTCGGCGGAGGTTACCGAAGGACTCGCCGGTCCAAGTCCACAAAAATTTCCCAGAGAGAAAGTTCTTTGCTTTCTTCTTATTCACAAGACTCGATTGAGAGCTCTCCTAATGGCGACTCCGGTTCTCAATCCGGAGCAGATATCGACTTGGCGGCAGTTTTCGCAAACTACTTGAACCATAACCCGAACAGGGTCGAGCCAGATTCGGTTGTGGAACAAACTTCTGACGAGAAAATTGAACGAGTACAAATCAATATGGGAAATGAAGTTGGTGAATTTGGGTTAGAGAGTTTTGTCCGAGATCATGATCATCTTGCAGTTGCTGAAGATGTGATTTGGTCCGATCCGGTGTGGGAACCGATGTCTAATTTGCAAGAGATCGAAGCTTTTTCTTCGACGAATTTGGTGAACGATATCTGGAGCTTCTTTGATTCTTCTGGTTTTGAAGTTTTTTCTCAAGATCTTAATTTAGATGGGTAATTAAACTTACAAGCTTCGGTTATATTTTGCTTTATTTCAAAACATTTCTTCTGGGACTTATTCAGGAGAGTCCTGCTGTTACATTACCTGATTTCCATGAAAACATGGAACGTTCATGATATAGGCACAATGATATATAAAATAAAATGACATATCATTTTTTGTCAAAGTTGTTCCTTCAATTTGTCTAATTTAGAGCTAAGCTATTTTTTTAAGTGTTTTTGGGTTCTGATTAATGCAGCTTAGCTTTTATGTGTGTGCGTCCGTCCTTAAACAGCTTACCACAGCCTAAGAAGCAAAAGACAAAAACAAAAACGCTCAGCTTCTTCTATTTGACTTTACCAACTAAATATCCATTTCACTTATGATAATGACGTGATTTTTCTAAATGAAAATGAACCCTCGTATCCCAGTTTGTTTTAGAGGTTTGAATCATAGTTCAAACTTTTTTGTCCTTATAGTATTTGGCAAAAGTCCGTTTCTACTTGGTTGATTATATGTACACATATATACACTTGAACAAATTGTAAATTATACATACACACAACCGCATTTGATACACCGTATTAAAGTACCATATTGTATAATAATACACTACTATAAAATATGTGATATGATTATTATATTATATAAGTTAACTGTGACGACTCGCCTTTTCAGACAGTTACTTGATTTTCTTAAACTTCATTTCGTAAATAGTAATCTTACTTATTTAGTAAAAATAATACAAAAATAAAATTTCTATCCTCAAATGGATTCTTAACATATAACCTTTAAAACAATAAAAATCCTTTATCAAAACTTAATTCCATAAAGGAAATAATGACTATTTCTCAAAACTTACTTTCATAAACCTGACATAATAACATTAATTTCTTAAAAGTTATAACAACGTAATTGTAATCATAATTTCCAAAACTTAATCCTTTGCATACTTCACAACATTAATTTTCTTAAAACATAATCATAATAATTTTCTCGAAACATTTCATTTGAACATAAGAATAATTATTTTAAAAACCATTTTCTTCAAAACATTTCTTTATATAAATAAAACTATTTCAAAAGAATTTTAAATCAAATGATGGAATAAAATCATACTAAATGCATTTTAAAACTTCCTTAAAACCATCATAATAATTTCTCAAAGCATAACCATTTAAATGTTTTACATTAATATTTATGAAAAACATTTTTATGTTTTCAAGGAAAGGTTTATGAAGGATGTTTTATGAAAAAACGTATTAAATGAGCTTTCACTCAGTAACTAGGAAATCACTCTCGTAAAATTTAATTTAAAAAAAATTATTTTAATAAAAATAATATGTATGAACATTTTACACTGTCTTATCAACTTGTTTTATGCTTAATTATGAACATCCTATAGTTATTCCCTCCTTTCTTTAACTCTTATATTTGTTCTATAACTTTCTTTATCTTATAACGTTAGTGTTCATATCAACATCATTAATCATGAGAATATAAACATAATGCTTCCCTTGTGGAAGACTTAAGACCATCAAACTTCAAGGTCATCTTTAACTTTACTTTAAGTACCTAACAATTAAGGAGGCTGGTACGACATTACTTATCACTTTCACTTGCCTTATTGTGTGAATGTAGTATGACTTAGCATTGCATATCATCACAATTATGTAAATCATAAATCATAAATAGTAAACATACTTAACTTGAGAGTGACTAAACAATATGATTTAAATATTGCATTCATCACACATTAATCATAACATTATTGTAGCATATCATATCATGACATAACATAACATAATAAATCATAACATAACACCCATTCTAACATAAAATAGTGTAACAATCATTGCTCATGCATTTTTATAAATTTTTATGAAAGCATTTAAAACAATTTATTTTAAAACGGTTTATACTGTAGACGAGATTTCTACTTATCTGGACTTCGAGCTAAGTGGGTTCAGTTGTATCTCGTTGTATCTATAGTCTATGAAGGATCCTCTACAGTGCTCATCGAGTGACTATGAATGGCTAGGAATGCTTTCTGGAGATCATACGTTGCTGGACACGTCATTTTGAATTTCGTTACTACAGTTTGAGTCGTCTCGATTTGCTTGCAGTCAGTACTAGATGATTTTCAATAGAGTGGAATTAGCTCGAACGGAGGTCACCATCTCGTTTAGAGCGTCGAAACGAGTAGGGAAGAAGTCTCGGATCTTTGATTAGAGGTCCGGATCACAAATCCCAAAGTCATTGTTGACCGACGTTGACTGGTGTCAATCGGGCTCCATTGGTGGCTGGGCTTGAGCCCCCCTAATTTGACCATTTTGAGTCCAACGACGGTGTCAATTTCACCTAATTCAGCCTCTAACATAGCAGGTCGAGCTCCACAATCTTGGCCAAAAATGGAGGCTTGGGCGGCGGTGCTCTGGTGGTTTTGGCCTGAAATTAGCTAAGGGCTTTTGCTACCCATCCTCTCTTAGTGTTTCCCCTCCATTGCAGCCCCTCAACGCCGTCAAAATTGATGGAATTGAAGAACTCGTGGCGGCCCATGGCAGTGTTGGTCGTTCTTCGATGAAATGGGTTCCTTTGGTGCAATTGATCGAGGGATTTTATTCCCCTTGATCCTTTGAACATGGCTATGCTCTCAATTTGATGAGATCATGCCTAGAACACCAAGTTCCATTCCTCTTGCGGCGGTCGTCGATGGCGCTCACAGTTCTTCAACCGGCAGCGACGGTGATTTGGGGCAATTGGGTAGGGCTTCTAGCTCGCCTTGGCCCTCTGAGTCCATTGGGAGGTCGGTGTCGGCCACCTCCTTCAACAAGGTGGAGTTCCACAGTGGTACGGTGGTGCACGGTGGCGGTAGACTGGTGGAGCAATCCAGCAACTGTTGAGGTGCAACCAGGGGTGGGTTTTGTTCGTCTCGTCTTGCTGGTCGTGTAGGAACAAGAATCACATCTATCAGACGTCAGACAGTGAAGATATCTCATCGAAAAGTTTCGGTTTCTCTACCACTTTGAGCGGTGCGTGCAGCTTCCTTTGGCGGTGTTGCGGGTAGCATGGCACACCGTTGGACTCAGCTCATCGAGAGCTTTCCGTTGGTGCATGAGGTGTCGAAATCAGACGCCAAAATCTTGATCGAGATTTGAGGAGAGAGAGAGAAAATGTAGAGAGATAAAGTAGAGAAAGGGGGCAAAATCTTTTTTTTTTTTTCCCATTTTGCTACATTTTTCAAATATTTAAAGATGCTTTTGTTGGTCTTAAAAATCTATACTGTGTCATGATCAAATTCTTGATTCGTAAACTTGAAATTTCTGTACATATAACTGTACACTTAACTGTACTTTTATTGAACTGATATCATACAAGAATTTTCACATAATCATGGTAAGTTGGGAGATTTTACTTTTATCACATAATCTCAATTTAAATCTTTTAAATTGAGATTCTTATAATTGCCACTGTTATGGTTCATACATGAAATTAATGAATCATAGACTTTTAGTTTAGCACATTAAAAATAACTATTTTAATGTACTATCATAACATTTCAAGTACCTAACCAAGTAATTTTGGAAAAATCCCTAATTAATCACGTTTATTAATTTTTGGATTTTTTTTCTGATCATTACATTTACATGGTTTATGTCATATTATATAATATGACTCATTTTTTGGTGTATTTTATACCAAGTTTATGGTTCTTGTCGGAGTTAGGTTCAACACGAGGTTAGGATTAAGCTGACACGGGAGTGAACTAAAACCTATAATTTTTTAAAACTTGAAGGCAAATTTAAATTTTTTAAATTGCATTTTAGCCTTCAACTTTTAAAAAATCAAATCTTGATCCCACTTTTTTTTGAAAAATTATATTTTCGATCCTATATTTTCTTAGAATTTATATTTTGATTCCTTAATTTTGATAAAATTATATTTTGATCCCATAATATTTGAATAACTACATTTTAAACCCTCAAACTTAAAAAAAAAACATTTTGTTCCCTCATATATAAGATGTCATGCACTAAACACGACATTGTATTAAGATAAGGGGAATTTTCATAAATGACATGTCACGCCCCGGAGTACGGGAGGTGACGTGGTGATTCAAATTAAATTAATTAAGTAAGGATTTGGTTAAAAATAGGGTTTTAGAATGAAATTTATTAATAAAAGGGGTGATAAATTTAAAATCGTTTGAATAGAAAAGTTAAAGAAATAAAG
>CAMOHE010053642.1:118138-169102 GCA_946598075.1 Artocarpus hirsutus
TTTGACAGATAAATGTTTCCTTTCCTCCTTCATAAAGCGTCCCTCTTTTCCAGTCCCAGCACTAAATTAAAAAAACCTAGGTTTGTTCTCATCAATGGAGCTCAAGGGAAGAAATTTTCCAAAGCCAACATTCGACGCCGTTAATGGGGCAATAGCCGAACCACGATGGTGCCATCCTAAAACCAATACAGCTCTCTTGCATGACTTAGACCGCAGGAGAAATGAGGAAATGACGTCCCTATGCAAAGTCAGATAGGGGATCACATGGGAGTCTAGAAACTCCGAACTAGTAGGAACACCCCTAGGCAAAGTCATATGGGTAGTCCCATGGGATTTTAAATAATCCGAGCTAAGAGAAACACTACCTAATGATGTGGGAAAAATAACTCCAGCGTGTTCATGGATAAGGTTATTGACCTCTTCATTGATACTTGCATTAACGCCATTACTATCTTTTATGGCACTATTATTTAGTTGTTCTGTTTTCAAAAAAATTGGGACCGCCAAATCAATTTTTGAAATAATTATGAACTTACCCGGAATACCTGATCTCGAAAGACCTGTCGAAGGAAGACGGGAATTTCCGTTTTCCAAATTCAAAACAAAACCACCACTACTTCCTTGCGCTGGTGGAGGCACCGCCTATCCCAAAGACACCGTAGACACCACCGTCCCCCATCTGCCCTTCGCAGGCAAATCCCGATCAAGACTACGACCCCTGGGAGATATACCAACATTAACATTGGCCACCTTCAGGCCCTACCACCCTCTTCCACCCGTTATTGGATCTCCTCAAGGCTACCTTCGATGTTCTTAGAAGTTTTTTGATCGAATAACCTTTAATAGTCCACTATATGGGAGCGACGATAAGTCAGACACCTCCAAAATTTTGGGAACCGAGCACTGTTGGATGTCATGTCCGAAAACTCCATCGCCATAGCATAAATCTGGTAACTTCTTATAGTGCAAATCTATCTAAACCACCGTCCCATGGTCCCGCAACCGGACTTTGGCATGATGCCATAGTGGCTTTAAGACATCCAAGGATACTTGGACCCGAACAAACTATCCAACACAACACTCGTTGTGATCTTTCTTAACTACCAGAGTAGTCTGGATGATGTTCCCTACACTTTCAGCAACCTGTGGAAGTCTGCCCTCCAGCGGCAAATCACGGAATTGAACCCAAAATTTAGAGTAGCGAAAATCGTCATTATCTGCCATATCCCTATTCTCAATTGGTTTTAACATCAACAAAGCCTAATCAAAAGTCTAGGGTTCAAGTTCTAGGACCCTGTCTCTATCATGGGGATCATCAAGAGTGAAAAAAAAAAAAAAAAAAAAATCTTTGGCTATCTGTCTTGCTTCAACCCCTTTCGCCCTCCAGATATCAATCATGGTTGATTGAAATATCTCTTGGTGTAGGGCTTAGACATAAGGAGTTTTCTTCCTAGAAAACTCTTCATTACCTTTTCATTTTCCTCCAAAATAACATCATCAATCCTAGCCACCCCTTCTTCTTAAGCGTTAATGAAGAGATTCCTCTATTTTCTAGCTAACTCATCCATCACAATACAAAAAAAAAAGAAAGAAAGAAAGAAAGAAAGAAAGAACAAAGGAAAAACAAAAGGAAAAACACAAAACCTCACACATAAATGGCGAGTGTTGCCTCACACAAACACTAGCAAAGCGTAGAGTGTCTTATTTCTTGTTTGTTTTTGTCTTCTTCTTGTGGATATGAGCGCCCATACAAGTGAACATTTTTACCTTCAACTTTTAACATGTTTTAAGCTGCATACAGAAATAGCATAAATTGGATTGTCTTATTGAGTTTCATGAGATTTGAAAAGTTAAGGTGTGAGTTGAAGCTTACGTGATTGCGTGTTGGTTCGGTGAACTTAGAGGCTACCAGTATACTATTGTATAACAAGGTAAGATTTGTTATCTTTTTTTTTTTTGGTAACCAAGTTTTATATACTATTTGGCTTTGAAATAGATTGTTTTAACTCTGTGTTTTGGAAAAATTAATTTTATGAAGCTTACTTGATATAAATGTTTTCCCAAAAAAAAAAAAGAAGTTTTGAAGATGGTTTTACCTTGGAATTAGATACTCCCGGTGAAAGTTTGAAATAAATTGTTTAAAAGCTATTTGGAGTGTATGCCTACAAAGAGTTAGGTCTGTAGAAGTTGAAATAAGTTTTCAAATGCTATCTCGATTGTACGCTTACAAATAGTTGGTTTTTATATGATGGCCTGTCGGAACTTAGATTTGGGACTTTAAAAGTTGGGATGGGGGATATATAAGAATATTAAATGCTAGTGAGGCAAAATTGATAAGTGAGAAATTTTAAAAGTGTTAAATTTTACTTATTAAACGGTTAAGGGTGCAACTGCCCTCACTCGCTCCTTCTTACCTCCACCACAGAATGGTAATACATAGCTATGGTAAAATACAGAGAAAGCCTAAAAAAGAGAATTATAGGTAAGGCGAAAAAGAAAAGATATATAGTGAGTATCATTAGATGTCCCTCAAAATCTATTAATTTTGGGTTTTTTTTTTTTTTTCATTATTGATAAGGTAATTTATTTACACTACTCTAAAATTCTTCCAAAAAAAGTTCCTCATATAATCCAATTAAAGTAAACCATATTATTGACAAAAATGGTATTCTAAGGTATTTTGCAGTGTTTTCACCCCTTTGAAAAAGCACTATGTGACTTGTAAGCAATAACATGATAGATTCATGATAGGATCTCAAAGGACCCATCAAAAATTAAAACCTTGCTGGGCTTATAATGGTTGTTTTTGAGTAAAATGGCACGTAAGGGTCATCCCTTTAGATAATTGAATTTAATTAATTTGCTATTAATTTTTTTCTTTATAATAAAAGAGGGTTTTTGATTTGATTAGCTAAATTAGCAGAAAATTAAAATTCACAAAATAGAATAAATAAACAAGCGTAAAATTTTAGGATTAAGAAACAATAATAATAATAATAAAATGGGTTAAAAGTTCATTCTCCACAGTTCGATAATGTTTATGCAATTAATCTTAGAATTATTTCTGAATTTTCAGTTGAAATTAACGACTGTAAATAGCAACAAGCTCTACTATCTTGATCTTTCCTTACTTCGTAGTTGAGTAAAATAAGCTCTTCACTAAATCTCTTTCCATTAAACAACCAACAAGCTCTCTATATTTAATCTAATAAAAGCATTATGTTAAGAAAAATAGGTTGATCTAAACAACAAACATACAAGCTCAATTCATTTAACTTAGGTTTTGTTTCATATGCCATCGTATGAAAACTTGATCATAATAAATGACCACGTTGTGCTACTTATGGTTAAAAACACAAGACAATTATAGATCAATGTCTCTAACCTAGCATTAAGCAAAGTCAAAGTTTCATTTAGTTGGTCACCCTAAACAATAGAATAAATCATCTATGAGCAATACTTTTGATGAAACATACGCAAATTCAACTAAAAATCTGGAGAATAATTCATAAAATCAATTACATAAACATGTCTAAAGATTTGAATTCACCTTTAAGCACAAAAATATTTAGCTAAATATAATTGAAATTGAGAGTAAAAACATAAACATTGACAACATTACAACTCAATTTGATGAACTAGAAGGAGTGTTGATGAAGATCTTCAAGAATATCCAAGCAGCAATTCTCTTCATCTCCCTCTTTTTCTCTCTATATTTTGTTCAAAAATTTGAGTTTGGGTTGTCAAAATTCGTCCTCCTTTGAGTTATAATTATGTTTGTATAGTATTAGGGTTAGAGGAAAAGTAAAATGAGTTTCTAAGGTTAAGAATGCGTCAAAAAAGCGCTTAGAGGAGCAGGCCGTGCGTTGGGCTGCATGGCTGCGCAAGGTAGGCTGTAGGAGGCCAACAGGGTGCATGAGAGCTTGTTGGGGCATCATGCGCTCGTTGGCCGTGCTTGCAGCAGTGCGGGGGCACGCTGCTCTTGGCTGGGAGGCCTGCTGCTGGCCTGGGGCGCATGACAATGGCCTCCAGTGGCTGGGAGGTGGGCCGCAGCATATTGCTCAGGCCTTGATGCCGTTTTCATCGTTTCTAATCCGTTTTAACTCTGATTTGCGTTTCACTACTTCCATTGGACTCCAAATTGATTGCTTGATATTTTAACTCTAAAAATCTTCATTCTCTTCCTCTTTTTATTCTTTAATATTAAAATACTTAAAAACATAAAATAAAACTAAAACATAAGAATTACTCAAAAACTTGAAAAATAAATGAAAGGAAAAATGATACAAAAATATGATAAAATATGCGCTTATCAATTCATGAATTCATGACAGTAAATCTTAAAGAAGAAACTGGTAAGATGTAAACATACAGACATGGATTCAAGGATTCATGAATGCAACTTTGAGGAGAAAAATTTGATAAGTACGCGCCAAATCCCATGGAATAAAAATAGAATGTAGTTATGTACAAAATAAAAAGTTATTTACCTTTTGCTTCAGCGTCAGAAAATCACGGTGGAAATCTCAACCGACTATTGGTGGCTTGCTTAGGTTGACCTCTTCCCAACTGTCCTCATATTTATTTTTATGAAACTTGGTGAAATCCGTCTTGGATTTACCCAACTTGCCCGGTGGTTGTCCTTGAATTACTATTGTGTTTGAGAATTAAGTAGAATTAAATTAGAACTTAATGTTGAAACTTAAATATTATAGTATGTGAGAACTTTATGATACTGTAACATGCCTTTATTTTATACTTTAACATATAAAAGCTTTATACAGTAAAATGTTCGGAACTTGGATAAGTTTCAATTTGATTTCTATCCACACTATATTTTCTAAACTCGAGGAAATCGGCCTTAGATTTATTTGGATTATAATCATAAATTAGGTCGTCCCGTTATCCCAGAAATGGAGGGACATAAAAAATACTCCAACTATCTCATGTTTACTTTTGTCAACGAGAGGAACAAGAAGAAAGAGATTTCATCCAAGAACTTGTCTCGGGTAATTTCTTAGAATTTCTTCCGGCGGATTGCTTGGAATGTGTCTTCTGGGATTTCAAATTAGAAGGAAGTTATAAAATGAAATAAGACCTTTTACCATTGGGTATGCTAGTCAAAAGCATTTTTGTAGTTTTGCTTACATGGTGAATTCCATATTAAAAATTTTTGGGCTATTTACTAATTTCCTCCAAAATCCGATATCTTTCCTTTTTTTTTTTTTTTTAATTCCTCTATATTGGCTATTTCTCTCTCATACAACGCTGTCAAATATAAAAATTAAAAATATATATCCATTTTTATTTTTTGCATCCCACACGACAAAAAAACTGGACTTTTAGTTACAATAATATTTAGTAAAACTTTGTCACAACAAAATGTGCAATTAGTTACAGACTTTAGTTTAATTTTTGTTGAAGTAGTGGCCTTTTATTTTAGTTTAGTTATAAAAAATATGTATCCATTTTGATTTTTCGTATCCAACTCTCTAAGATCACAACAAAAAATTAGACTTTTAGTCACAATAATTCTTTATAAAATTTTTAGTTACGACAAAATGTACAATTAGTCACAAACTTTAGTTTAATTTTTGTTGTGACTAAAATTTTTAATCACATGGTTTTTAGTCATGAAATGTACAACAAAAATTAAATTAAATTTTCTTACTAAATACACATTATGTTGTAATTAAAAGTTTTACTAATAACTGTTGTTACTAAAATTTCAGTATTTTTTACTGTAGTAATTACCATACGCTAGCTTTAGCCAATTTATACGTTTTTGTGTTATCTTAATCTGTCTCCAATATTACATGTCACGCAATGTCAGCATTTAACACTCCGACGTGGCATATACGACCCTTTCCAAATTGTAATACTAAAAAAAAAAAAGAAAATTTGGGAGTAGTCGGAGACATGTTCAAACACCCATATCATTACGAAAGCGGCCTAGGCCTTTGCATATATACATATGTAACACCTTCACTTAAATAAAACAACAAGTAGACGAGAATTTTATCAAATATTATAATTTTCTCCCTCTTTTTTTTTTAATCAAATATTATAATTTTCTCTCTCTCTCTCTCTTTTTTCTTTTTTGTTTTAATTATTTCTTTCCTTTCATTGACTTCCTCTCTTTAAATATTTCTTTGTCAGCTCATTATATATATATATATATATATATATATATGTAATAGCCCTCTTAACCTAAAAGAAACTAGCCTAATAACGCCATTATTATTATAATCATCATCATCGCCGTCATCATTATCATTATCATCACCTGGTTCTTCATTTCCTTCTTCCTTTTCTTCTTCTCCTTCCTCATCAAGTGCTTCTGCCGCTACCGTCCCGTCTCTGGCATGGATCCGTCGGACTCTCCGCCTGGAAAATTCCCAAGAAAAGAGCTCCAAGGCCCACGTCCAACCCCTCTAAAGATTCACAAAGATTCACACAAGATCAGAAAGCCTCCTGTGGCACCACAACCGTCTCATCAACCGCCGACTCAACCGCCCCGCCAGCCCGTCATAATCTACGACATCTCGCCGAAGGTTATCCACACCCACCCCAGCGATTTCATGGACCTTGTCCAACGCCTAACCGGCTTACGGCCATCACCAACCAATTACGGTACTAGTACTACTGCTGTTACTGCTGCTGCTGCTACCACTGCTTCCACTGCAAACCCTAATTTCCATGATGATCATGCTTCCCGCGGCGCGATATCGCCAGCGGCACGGTACGCGACGATAGAGAAAGCAAAGTCTCCACAAAGAACGAAGAGCGTGGGAAATATTGATCATCAAGTTCATCATCATGTGAGTGGTGGTCAATATCATGATCATCATGCAGCGGCCATGGAGATGATGAACAACAACAACAATAATAATAAGGGTTTGTTTTCGGGAATCTTGTCGCCGGGGCCGGCCTCGCTTCCTCGGATTTCTCCGAACTTCTTCTCTCCACTGTCCGACAGTTTCTTCCATGATCTGAGCCCTGTTCTTAACGGCAACAAGAATTTCATAGAAGGTAGTTTCATGCCTAGTCCTGCAGCTAATTCTTCATACTTTGTTTCTCCTAGGATGACTTCTCCGAATACTCCATCCATGGACTTTCTATTCAACAATATTTTCTCAGATAATAATTAGTAACTTTAAATTTGTTTTCTTTTTTCTTTTTCAAGAGGGAGATTTCTTCATTTTTTTATTAATTTTTCTTTTTCTTGACTTCTTGAATGATGATCAAGAAAATAAAGAAAAAGGCATTGTGGGCCCCTAAAGAGAAAATTCAATCGACCCCTTTTAGGTGGGAATTGCAAGTTGGCAATTAATTTCTTGTACTGGCCCTTTAGTTTTATCTTTAATTTGTGGTTTTTTTTTTGTTTTTTTTTTTTTGTGGGCCATCAGACAGGGTACGTAGTTTTGGATTAACTATGTCTTGAGATCACAATGATGCTATACTAAATGTAATCCTTTTATTTTTAGATTCCTTTTTTCTCTGTCATATACCTAATATTGTTATTTGCAACAAAACTTGATGGAATGTTCTTCTCATTTTTTTTTTTCCATATTTGCCGCGTTGTACCTATTCTTTTGAACCTATTTTTATTGTATATTCTCAGTTACACGTAATTCTTTCGTTCCAATTATGAGTATGCAATTTTTATTTTTGTATACTTATTTTTTTTGTGAAAATCATTGTGGTCATTTACATATGCGTAGTTTCTACATGTTAAGGTGGCTATTATATTATATCTTGTTTAAATGTATACTTTAAGCCCTCGAATTCGATATAGCATAATGAATGTAACTTTAAATGTTCATTATAATGGAAGGCCGTGCTCAGGTGTGGTTTCAGTAAAGTCTAAAATGAAAATAGGTTATTCAGGTAATAGTAAGAGCAATATATTAATTTGTCAGAGTACTACCTGTCTTCGACACTAAAAATGTCTGCGGAAATATTAAATATGTAATTAATAACTAAAATAAGTGACTCATAATTACTAATTACATTATTTGTATATTTCTCCTTTTGGTGATCTGATTTATTTTCCTATAAAACACTAAAAAACGCGAGAAATAAATTTAAATGCAATTGAAGTGAAATTTGTTAGACTATCTAATGCAAATGCAATGCCAATAGTATATTACCACTAAATAAAAAGTGTGGAGATAGTATATTTGATGAGCTTTTTTATTTTATAATCTAATGCATAATACTAGTTCTAATAATATGTCTATCTTTTCGTCATAATTATAAAGATTTGAAATTTGTAAAAAGCAAACATTCGATATTACAATACAAGTGATAATGTTGTAACAGTTAAAAGAAAAAGTTAAAGTAATAACTAACATAAATCAAATGTCAAATTCGTCATAGTTAAATTTTGTTTAGCATATAATAAATATGGCCTAAAAAAGGCATTAGGTTTGAGAGTGTTTTGGCACATTGATACATCAATGTTGCATTGCATTGAAGACGCTTATAAGCAAGAATTATGAAAGTTGTAATAATGATGTTAAAACTTAGAAAACAAGTATTGTGAAACTGTTACACTAACATGTTTGTCCAAATTTCTTTTACATTTATATAAATACATATATGTCTAGATGCACAAAATGAAAATCCATTTTCTGCATACAATGACAAGAAAATTTCTCATTAGAACCATGTGTTATATTGAAATATGCATTTGATACCTTATGTTTTTGGAATATTTAATATTGGTACCTCGACCTTTTAAAAAATCTTTTTTTAGTACCTCAGAGCTTTTTTAAAATATGAAAAGACAAAATTATGCTTTGTAATGATTGAAATTTTGATAAAAAACCTTAAAAACTGAAAAAAAAAAAAAAAACTCAAAAAATAAATCCTTCAAAGTATCTCCTTCTCAATATAAAAACACCCAACTGTTGCCCCACCATCCCTCAGCACAACCCCTCTCACTCATCCTCTTCCTCTCCCTCTCGACAATGGAATCCCCTTCGGAGCTGCCACAAATCCTTGTGCGAACCCCCTTCCTCTTCTTTTCCTTTTCCTTCTCTCTCCTTGAAAAGCTTGTCACCTTTTCCAGCATCAATGGTTGTGTCTTCTCCTTCACCTTCCCAATCGGAGATGTGAGCTTTGATGTCCTCATAAATGGTGATTGCTGCACCGGCGCCCCCTCCTACTAGGCACAATAGGAGGTCTAGGCTATGAAGGTGACCAGGGACGACGATGAGTGTTTGGGGTTCTTTTTTTCAGATACATTTTTTCGATGTCTAGGTTTTTTTATCGTCTTCTACTTTGCCTTCCCAATCAAAGACACAAGCTTCGGTGTCCTCATCAATGGCAACCGCCACTAGCATGAGGAAGACTAGAGAATGAGGAGGTCAGGAGGGGCTGGGAGGAAATATGGTATAATTTGTAGCTAAATTGATATTTTGATTAAGATAAGAGTTTGAATTTGTTGGTTGATCAATCGATCATTATAGATTTTTTTAGAAACTTCATGAAAGTGATATGTGGAAGTGGTTGAATTGCATTTCATTTCCCTTGAAAAAATAGGTTGATTTTTTTTTTTTTTTTCAGATCAATATTGCAATTTGTTTGAAGATGAAGAAGATAAGGTTTGCTGAGTTTTGTAATCACAGGTAAAAGGAAGAAGATAATTAAATTGTTATGTTTTTTACTCAAAATTTCAGTCAACAATACAAAAAGGACAATTTTGTCTTTTTATGTCCCAAAAGAGGCTCCGAGGTACAAAAACAGATTTTCTTAAAGGTCAAGGTACTAATATTAAGTATTTCAAAATATACAATACCAAATGCATATTTGGATATAACACAAGTGCTAATATGAAATTTTCCCTAAAATGATTAACTTACGTGTCAACAACGAAACTACTAAAAGATGTAGCAATGTGCTTTATCAATCGACAGTTTGTTCTCCTGTAGGAAGCAATGACAAGGCAATCTGATCCTAGAAAGAAACGAAAGACCTTAAGTAGCTTCCCTTTTATTCACCTCTTTTAAAAACTTATTGACTAGTCAATTCGTTATTTTTCTTCTCATGGAATAATTTATCATCTGGGTTTCCATTATTTCCGTTGCCCTTCAATTGTGACCTCACATAAAGTCAAAATAGTCGGGCCAATAGATTTGTGCAGCGGGTATATATTAAGGATATAAATGCCGCGGGTATATATCAAGGATATAAATGCCTTCGTTGTTTGTTTTTTTTTTCCTTTCAGGATATTTCCATATAAAATTTGTTTATTTCAATATAAGTCTTGCCCGATTAATAGATTGTGAGGTGTTGAATTATGGTTATTTGTGCTAAACTAAACATTATTTGAATAACGTAGGATCAAATTCTTTCTCTATTATTCTATAAAATCGTGTCAAATTTTTTCCGCACTATTAGTGTATTTTCTAGGATTTCTTGTTTAGATGATAGATATATATATCAAAGTGACATGTTATCAATAATTCTCTTTTATACTAACAAATTAATTACATGATATTCCTTCAAAAAATTTCATTATGTGTTTTTTAATAATCCCATCAAAGATGCATGCAGATATGAATCCTGTTAAAAAAAAAAAAAAACAAGCAAACAAACAAACAAAAAGATGGCCAAGTATTATATGCATGTGGTTTATAAGGTTGATAGCAAAATTCGGCCATGGAATTTTGGGCTTCGCGAAACTACTGGAACAACAAAAGAAACTAATATATGCTCAGATGTTACGTAGCTTGAATGTCAACAATATTATATATGTTTAATAAAAGAGACGAATGCAATAAAGGACTGGGGGGCTTGACCTTTTTTATCAACCTCTCTCTCTATATATATATATATATATATATATATATTTTATATATGTTCAAAACATATATATATTACTTATACATATATGTTTTATTAGATTAAACTAGAAATAGCCCCCTAAAAAATTGAAAAATTGATCCTTGTTCCCTAAAATTGAATAAATTCATTCTCTCATACTTTTTTATAAGAGGTCTATTAAAAAAAAAATCAATACATTTTATGTAAATATTAGTTTTGTTTCTTTATGTTGCATGTATGATAAAATACTAACTGGTTTTTTTAATCGCTCTACTTTGGTTGTGTAAGACGTTTTAGTCTAAATAATTCATTCTCGATTTCAGACAATAAAAAGTTTTAATATTCAATTCTAATTTTCTAATAGCAGCCCAAAAGATTTTATGCTCAGAGCTTATAACACATGCATGATCAATTTGATATTCATATTGTTAATATTTGTTCTAACGACCAATGCTTGATAGGAAGGTATTAATGATCTTACATGAAACATAGTCCAACTAGAGAAAAAGCTTATATTTATTAGTTTATTGGCTTTTGACATTAGCATCAACGCTAACAAGGATTATTGTTATTAGAGAAAGGATATTTTTGCTATGAATTTTATGAAGAATTGGTTACGCGATCAAAGGTGAAATCAATTGATAAATGATATTTTACTTATGTACACCAAGAAAGATATTTTCATTAGCCTTGATAACAAGGTTGGCGACGATTGTTTTACATAATAATCGTTGACTTTGGTTAAACTTGTGTCAATTTTTGTCCTAATTATTAGCCACTGAGGAAAATTTTTGGCTTCCTCATTGTTCAATAACCACAATGTTATGTTTTTTACGTTTAAGAGACGGTCACTTTGAAGGGCTTGTAAAATACTCTTCCATGTATGCATTAAAGCAGTCGATAGTTAATTTATCAGCTAAAAGGTCAAAACACATGATGTAGTCAATTAAAGCAGTTAGAAGTTTATTTTCCGTATATAGACCGTCTAATGAAGCTTTCGGTCGGTCGGCAATTAAAGTGGAAAATGTTCTTTATTTTTGATACATCAAATTAACACTTTCCTTTTCCAAAAAAAAAAAAAAAATTGACACTTCGCAAAGTTCCCAACTTCCCATTTTTGACGAAGTACAATATCAAGGTATTAGGTTTTGTGTGTCTCAGAAAAAGAGAGACAGTAGTGAGAGAGCGTGAGTTTAGATAGAGCATGTCCAAACAAGACCGGGTCAACCGAAAACCGGTTCTTTTAGCAAGACTTGACCTTGACTTTCGGCACTAACGACCATCTCCACACGCTTTAATATGGATTTTTTTTCGTCTTAGGTCCCCCCTTAAGACTCACTGAAAAGGTTTGTTCTAGAATCAAAAGATTCAGTCCCCCATAAATAAGTAAATATGTCACAAAAAGGTGACTTCACGAAGAGTTAGCTCGTTTGGCTCTTTTCTTTTTTGCATTATGAATATTGTATTAAAAAAATACCCCCAATTAGGTTATTTATGTCAACCTTCTCTCAAACTTTAAAATGCATCATTTAGTTTTCCTGAATTTTGTATGTGAGAATGCCTTTAACAGAATCTATTAATATTAACTGATGTCATGCTACATAGTATAAAAGTCTAATTTTACAATGTACGATAAAAAAAAAAAAACCCAAATTTTTATTTTTTTCTGGAATATCTAAAATATATGAGTTTTGTTGCAATCTGTAGCCATTGGAGCTCAAAATTTCAATCTTTGTAACCCTAAGGACACTTTTCTGTCTATATTTTTAAAAACGCTCATTTGTTTTACACTATAAGTTACATGACACAACAAGAAGGCACAATGCCGGAGCCATGCCTAATTGAATGGAGGCATGTGCCCTAACTTGGCTTTTAGTAATTAATTAATTTTAATGATGTCACATTTTAAATATAAATTAAAGGCACCATTTAATCTTAAAATACAAATTTTTAGCCAATTACTTTTTTCAAAATTTAATAACATCTCAGTTTATAAGAAGAATTATAATTGTGTCGCTATTCAATAGATAACATATACAATTCTTAACCTACTTAATGAAAATTTATTTTAATTTTTCTTTTCTTAGTGCCGCATTGAAAAGAATCGTTAGCTCCGCCACCAAGAAGACGAACTTTGCGACCAACTAGAACTCCCAGTACAATGCTATCTCCAAAAGTACTACTCTTTCTCGTACACTCCAAACAAGTTTGGTGAAATAAGCAAAACCCATCATCAGTTTGCCTTGTGCGAACTGTACTATAATCTCATAACTAGGCCATTCTAATAACCCAAAAATATCAAAAACCTCATATTACAGAGCTGTTTCGCAATAGATTTTTGAAAGGATCAGTTAGTAGTACCAGCTAAACCATAAGGTCCCTTTAGCAATTGCTTAAGGCCCAGGTTCAGCCAAATCGCTAAATATTATTTTTTTTATCTATTATATATCACTTCAATAATTAATTATTTTATCAATTAATTATGGCTTTAACAAAAGCAATAGAAAAAACTGAATGGTCATAAAATTTGCACTTTTAGAAGTTGGAGTGATGTTATACTTAAAAGTAAATAAAATATTTAACAGAGTGTTTGAAAATCAAGTTGAAATTTAAAGTTGTAACTTAAACATTGTAGCATGTAAGAGTTTTATACTGTAACTATAAAACTTGGTTCCCAAACACATTTCAAGTAACACTTTTTTTATTTGCTTAATGGATTAACTTAATACATTGTTTACCAATTGCTCTAATATTATTTTTGTATGTTTTAACCAAACTACTCGTACAATTTTTTTTAATCTTTCATATAAACATATTTTATTTATATTCTATTTATACAGAATCAATTAAAAGAAATTTTTCATTTTGAAAGTTATAGGGAAAATTAATTTGTAATTGCTTTAGTTCAACTAGAAATTACAAAATTAGTTAAAAATATAACCAAACTTTCATAAAAAAATATATGTGATTTGGAGGAAAAAAAATAGAACATTATTGATAACTTTAATGATTTTTTTTTCTGCTAAAGGAGCTTTTCGTCTTAAAAAAGATTTTAATTGATTTATTTGAAAAAAGAAAATTTATGATACATCATACTTTTTAAAAATATGTTTATTCAAATTACATTTAAAAGTTGTACCACAATTTCATTCATATTATATGTTTAAACTATGTCTAACTTAAATATGTGTGGTATTTATAAAAAGTTTCAATAGATAGTATGTATAAAAATTTCCCTTTTTGAAAAGGGCTCCATAAAAATTTTGCTTAAGGCTCCAAATTTGCTTGAGTTGGCCTTGGGAGCTAGTTTGGAGTCTAAAGAAAACTAGAGACCTGTTGAGAGCACTCTCAAAGTAGATTTTTTGTGTTGGATATATATTTTGCTTTTGGGAGTTGACTGGAGCAGCTAGTCGATTAGAAGTAAAAACGAGAACGTAAAAGAGAGATACATGCAAAATTATAGTGGCTTACCTTTAATACAAAGGTTGCGTCCACTATAGTGTCTTGAAGGTTTCACTATTATAATAATAATAATAATAATAATAAAGTATAATTATACAATGAAGAAAGAGACTGGGACAGAGAAAAAGAAGGGGAATTGCAGAGAATAATACACAAAAATATGAAGAAGAAGACATTATTTATATGTCCCAACTTTGTGGTAGTAATCTCATATTTATAAGGGATGATTTAAGTCATCTTAGAAAACGAATTTTCAAGTCATTTGTTGTGTGATAGGTGTGGGTCTGTACCTCATTTAGGTCTGGTTGAGTTCCTTTTTTTCTTGTTTTCCTATTTAATTTTGGGGCCTTCCTCTTTAAGATTGATCTGATTTATTCTTTTATTTCATGATATTGCAGATTAGGTCTTTGTGTATCGCAAAGTATTCCTTTTCTAATTTGTTTGAGGTAGGTCCCACGGAGTTTTGGTTGACAATCACATGTAGTCATTGTGTCATCAACTAACTTGAATCGGTCTAAATTTTCAAGTCATGCTCTTGCCGATTCTGGCTGAATTCGTCAATACGCTTTGTTAAATTTGTGTAGTTATATATAGTTGACCCAGGGCCCCTATTTCAATGAATAGATTCAATCTAAGTAGTCTTGTATGTTGTGAGAGCCGAGGTACGAAATCTAAATCTATCTCTAACACAGATGAAAATGAAAACAAGAATTTGTTGAGAATGATGTTGGCTTTGTTTTCGAAATTGTGTATTGTTTTCTATGTTGATCAGGGATTGTTTTAAGTATTAAAAATAAAATAAAGCTGTATTTGATTATGCTCTTGATAATGTATCGTTGAGTATATGAAACAATTAGTTATCCTCAATTAATATACTAAATAATTAATATTTAGTAATGAATAATTAATTACTAATTAGTAAATGATAGTTGGTAATTAGAAAATAAGATATTCAAATATGCCGATGATTAGTATATTCTTAATTAATTAGTGTATTCGAAAATGTTGAGGTCTTATAGATCCACGGGGTGGAATGTGTTGAGGTAGTACACATGTAAGCTTCCGATTTGTTAGTGTCGATTTTGACGTGGCTAGAGCAATTAACAAGCCCATATAAATAAGTTTCAATGGGACCTCCTATGAAGTATTGTAGATGATTAAGCTCGGAAGTGTCTAAACAAAATGACATCTAAGGCTTACTCAGTTGCCAAATGACACCGAAATTTTGTTGCTAGACAAAAGAACACAAAGCATAATAATAGAGGAACTAGCATGAGCAGTGACAGTGGAAAGAGTAGTCAATAGTTGATGGAGTTCTGGGTTCAGAAGATAAGGACAAAGATGTCTTCATGAGGACTAGAAGCAAAGGTGCCTCTGGCAATGGCTCTGGGTTATTTTTCTAGAATGGAGGAGCGAGAATTGATGGTTGAAGTTTTGGAGTCTAGTTTTCTAAAAAAGTGCTCTGACAGAGAACGTAGGTCATCTTTGGAGCTGGGTTTGGATCGTCAAAATATGAAACTTGAGATTCGAAGGTTCCTAGGGATGGTAAGGGACTTTGATGAAGTTTCTAAGTGTTTTGGTAACACTCTTGTAAAACTCGAAGAGGTTGAAGTTATGTTAGAGGAGGAATATGATCTCCGACAATAGAGATGAAGAAGTTTTCTAGAAAATTTTCTGTTCGAAGAGCACTGACAGGATCCTGAGGTACTTGTCAAATGATAAAACCTTGATGGGTTTGTAATGGTCATTTTTTACTAAAATGGCAAGCAATGGTTCATTCCCGTAGAGGATTGAATTTAATTAATTTGCTATTAATGTTTTATAATAAAAGGGGTTTTTTTATTAGATTAACTAAATTAGTAGAAAATCAAAATTCACAAAATAGAATAAATAAACGAGCATAAAATTTTAAGGATTAAAAACAATAATAATAAAACAGGTTAAAGGTTCATTCTCTACCGTTCGACAATGTTTGTGCAATTAATCTTAGAATTATTCTTGAATTTTTCATTGAAATTAACAACCGTAGATAGCAACAAACTCTGCTATCCTGATTTTTCCTTACTTTGTAGTTTAGCAAAAGAACCTCTTCACTAAATCTCTTTCCATTAAACAATCTAAAACAAGCTCTCTAGATTTAATCTAATGTAAGCATTATAATGAGAAAGATAGGTTGATTTAGGCAACAAACACACAAGCTCAGTTCATTCAACTTATGTTGTGTTTTACAAGCAATCGTATAAAAACTTGACTATAATCAATGACCACATTGTGCTACTTATGGTTAAAAACACATGATAGTTATGGATCAAAGTCTCTAACCTAGCATTAAGCAAATTCAAAGTTTTATTTAGTTGGCCACCCCAAACAATGCAATAAATCAGCTATGAGTAGTACTTTTTAGTAAAACATAAGCAATTTCAACTAAAAATCCAGAAAATTATTCACACAATCAATTACACAAATAGCTCTAAGGCTTTGAATGCACTTTTAACTGCAAAATATTTAGCTACAGATAATTGAAATTGAAAATAAAAACATAAACTTCAACAATATTACAATCAATTTGATGAACTAGGAGTAGTGTTGATGAAGATCTTTAAGGATTTCCAAACAATAGGCCTCTTAATCTCCCTCTTTCTCTTTTATTTTCTCTCAATTTTTGCTCATAAATCCAAGTTTAAGTTGCCAAAATTTGTTCCTTATTTGTGTTATAATGATGTTTATATAGTATTAGGATTAGAGGAATAGTAAAATGAGTTTAGGGTTAAAAAAGAAAATAAAAAAAGAGGGCCGCATGTTGGGTTGCACGATCGCACAATGGGCTTAGGTAGCATGCACGCAAGTAGCCAGTAGACGTGCTAGGCGTGCAGCTAGCATGGATGCAAGGGGTGCATACGTAGGGGAACGCAAGCATGGAGCGTGCGCTGGGTGTGCTGACTGCGCTTGGCAGGCCTGCTAAGTTGTGCTGTGGAAGCAGGTGATGGGCTGTTGGGCGCGAGTTACACCTACTATTGGGTTGGCATGCACGAGGCACTCCCCAGGGGCTTGCTGCTTGGGCAGGGCACGCCGAATGGCTGTGTAGTGGCATAACAAGCTCTAGTCTTGCTGATTTTGTCGTTTTTCATATGTTCCTCTGATTCCCGATCTGTGACTTTTGTTAGTCTCCAAATTGAATGTTTCATATTTTAACTCCAAAAATCATTTTTCTTCCTCTTTTTATTCTTTCATATAAAAATACCTAGGAATACAAAATACAAATAAAAACATAAGATTACTCAAAAACTTAGACAATAAATGCATAAAAAAATGATGCAAAAATATAACAAAATATGCACTTATCAAGCACAAACTTGGAAGAAGAAGAAGAAGAAGAAGAAGAAGAAGAAGAAGAAGAGGAGGAGGAGGAGGAGGAGGAGGAGACTTTCTAAAGCTTTTTAGAGTGAAAATGGTGTAAAATGGATAGGTATAAGCCTTTCTAAATTCATGCATTGAATGGTGAAGGTGAAATGTATTTACAATGAAGGCTGAAGGCATGTTTTGAATATGGTTCCTCTATGCTCTAACACTGCGTGCTACACTCTAAGCCCTCCAGCAAGCAACGCCAAGCACTTTCATGGTTTACATTTGGGACTAGCTAAAAATGGTATATATTTATGGCTAATTTTGGGTTTTGTGTTAAACCTAGACCTTCTTCTGGGCCTAATGATCCTAAAAAAGTTTGACTAGGTTGAACCCTTTATTTTTGGATATATGATGCATATGCTACTTCCTTTGGTGCAAGATTTTGCCATTTTCTTCAAGTGTGAGATGCCTGACCTACTATCAAAGCGTTTCCAAAATTCATAGGGGAACCGGTGATGAAGGCGCATGCATGACATCTCCATCAATGAACTTGCAAATTAGACACAAGTGATGGTGACGCGAACGAAACTTCTTCAGAGGCACGCTTCAAAAGGAGAAAGCTGGGTGCTCCAAAGGTGTACTTGGTGCTCCGTCACCTTGTTTTTCTTAGCATGTTTTCTACAAAAAAAGACTTTCATGACTCTTTGGGCTGTTTTAAGGAAAATAAAAGCTTTTGGGCTATTGTTTGAGGCAAAAAGAAAGGTTTTTTTGTGTTATATATGTTCCTTCATTACCTATATATTCTATATTTCTAGTTCAATTAACTTTCAAGTCCCTCAAGTGGAATTTAAAATCAAAATGGATGAAAATAATGGGCTTGTTTGACTACTCGTGGCCTACCAAATCATGACTCATGTAAATTCCTTAAGCTTGGCTTGAGTCCACGGAGCGAGTCCGTTGACGCTGTAGGACGGGAATGCTGGGCTTGGACCTTCAAAGGTGCCTGGTCTAAAATTAGCCATCAACAGTAATTTATTAGTATGTTAATAATTAATTAGTATATTTAATTAATAACTAACTATTAATTATTTATTCCTTATATAGTCAATTACTAATTATGTATTTATTAATTAATAATTATTACTATACAACATTATTAGAAATAAACAATTAATTGCTGATTCTAATTATTGGTTAGCAATTAAATAAAAGGAAAAAAAAGGACTCTTAGGCATTTTCCTTTTTCTTCATAGAAAATAAGAAATTTTCCAAACCATATGAGCCATTTTTAAAAATACATACCAAACGAACAATGTTTAGTAACAATTTTCAAAGTACATACCTAACGTTTACCAAAAAAATCAGACGTAAAGCTTTTGTAATCGCCTTTTCAGTTTTTCCTTTAGTATTTCATAGAAGAGCCAGAGTTCTCCGAATTCTATTAGTTTTTCGAATGTTTTCGTTTTCACTTAACATGGGGCCACAATTGAATAGGGTTAGCAATCATAGTAGTGGAGCCACTGATCCCTTTTGGTTTTTTTTCTTTTTTTTTTTCTTTTTTTTTTTTTGTGGTGTATGCATAACCTATCCAAACTTTTGGTTTGTCAAAAGTACATATGATATGATATTGAGTTTTATTACACTTGCTTATTTGTTTATGGTTTTTTTTAGGGTATGTAGTATGATGGTTAAAACTAATGATTAGAACTGTTTTTACTGTAATATATGAAAACTTTACATTATAATAATTCTTTTATTTTTATTACAATATGTGAAAATTTTATACCATTTATAACCAAAAATTTAGTTTAAATTGTCCTTGTTAAACAGCCAAATGTCATCCAACGTTGGAGTTGTTACATAGAAGCGCGTGTTAAGTACAGAAAAAATAGACTCTAAGCAAAAAGTACAGGAAAAAAAAAAGAATTAAAAAAAGGGCACAAAAGATCAAAAGTCGTATGATTATACATTTGTAAAGTGGAAGGTTTTGAAAATTAAAAGTAATAATTATTGAATGGAAAAGGTTAGATTTAGGTTTGGGATGACCGAAAACAGTCTGGTTTAGCTTAATACGTAAATTCCAAATTGCGTTTAGCTTTCCCCATTCAATTCAACCTAACACACGTAGACGTGCAAGAAATATGCTAATTAAAATGATTTCCAAGGCTACCACGGCCACAACTTTTTGTTTTTTGAACGCAGCCAAAAATCCAATTTCCATCTACACAAGTTTAAAAAAATTGAAAACGACACATACAAAAGGAAAAAAATTAAAAGTAATAAAAAATTAAAAAGGGGCGCTGGGAGGGAAGAAAATAAAAAAATAATAGTGTGTTTCTTCATACACATTATTCTACTTTTCACACACCTCTATTTAATCAGATATATTTATTATAGGATTAAATATTAATAAATTACTCTTAACGATAAAAGTGTTCTAGAAAAATACTTATTACATACTCTATCTTAAATATATATATATATAAAATATATATTCCCCTTTTAAAAAATTAGTGTATTGCTTTAAAAAAAAAAAAGAAGGAAGAGATAGCTTGCAACACAAAAAGTCTGCTGCAAAAAATATATACGTGGTTTGTTTCTTTTTCAAAATTCTTATTTTTATCATTGTTTTATATACACTAATTATAATTATATACATCATTGTAAATTATTTGATTCATAAATGACTACAAATTGTGTGCCCTAGTAAAGGAATCACACTTCTGTTTGATATAAAGAACATGATATTAAAAAAGAAAAAAAACTATGTTTTCTTTCTTATTTTAAGTAAATGAAATATAATTTGTTCGATTGATATATAAACTCTTACAATTTAACAACAAATTATTGTTTCATGAAATCTAATATAAAAAGAGAAAAGATTATATTAAGGAAAACCATCGCTTGGTATATGATCTAAAAAAGAAAAATATTTGGAAAAAAATTATAAGTTTATTTGATGGGCGGGTAGAAAAAGAAAACCCAATAACACTATTTAAATGTAAGGACTTTTTTGATATTTTAGAAGGGGTGTAAGAAGTAAAATGCAGGGTAGTTGAAGAAAGGGCATATAAAAAGTATAGTAGAGGATGTTATTAGAAGTACCCGAAAATAAAAATAAAAATAAAACCTCATCCACTTATTGCCATGCTAGACTTCATTATTCAACTTTAGAAATTAGCCTCTGTTTAGAACATCAGTTTTAACTGATGGGGAGTTTGAATCATAATTTTTATTGTAACCAATGTTTGGAAGTTTATTAAAATATTGGTTTTAACCAAACTAGTTAAGACTACTGCTTGGAATTTGAATCAAAAATATAAGTTTGAACCCCAATTTGTACTTTGAACTAGTATTTGATATGTTTGAATCACAAATATATTTATTTGAACCATAATGGAGTATGTTAGTTTGAATTAATGTTTGTTATATTTAAACCAAAAATGTATATTTAAATTAAAAATATTGGTTGGCAAATCAAGAACAAAGTTCTTTGTAGATTTTTTTTTTTTTTTTTTGAAGTGAGTTCTTTGTAGATTTTGTCTACACCATTTTTTCAGACTGCGGCTATATTTTATTAAATTTCCAATCTAGTTTCTTATTTAAACATGCAAAATTGCAAATGATGGCACTACAAACAGTACAGATTGACATTATCGCCTTTGTCTTTGGATACCATCAAAGTGACCAATATGGATATGGCTCATTTTTTACTTTATTCAACTTTTAATTTTGACCGAAGAAAAAAAAGCCCTCAACCATATTACTTTCCATAGCCCATATCCCCTCTTTTTTGAAGTCATATCACAAACGAGAAATGAGAAATAATGCGTGTGATAAGAAAAATTTCCAGCTGGTAGGGTCTACCCCGGCGTGGGGCTAGGCCAATGCCTCGTGGGGTTGACAATTGATGCTCATGTGACAATAACATGGCCGCTTTTATCACGCACTCGTGAGAAGCGTGCGCAAAACGGCAAATGCTTGTGTATGTTTTACATTTTCACGATTCTAAAATCTAATTTTTTTTATAAAAAAAATTATAAAGTAGATTAAATGATGGGAAGTCTAATTATGTTCGTTTTCAGGAGCCAAATTTTTCAAAAAATATTGTTCCAATCCTTATCCAAACACTAAAATAAGCACACGTGGTGCGAAAGATTTCACGAGGAAATGAAAAGAAAACGTTATCTTTATTATTTTTTTCCTTCCATTTTCTCTTTTCTTATGTATCTATATATATATTTTTTATATAAACCATCTGGTATCCGGACCTACTGCTAGAAGCACAACTCACACAAAAGGTCCCTCAATTCTAGCGGGTTATTTCCACTAATCTAAATTTGAGTCGGGTCCTCCACGAAAGGAGGAACTTCTTTTTTTCTTTTTTTTTGAGTTCAGGAAACGTGCTTTGAGATCAAGAGAAAGTGGTAAAGTGGCTTAGTCCTAGGGACAATGCTCGAATTTTTAACTGCGCTCAATGCACTTAAAAAAACGAAGATAGATGTTTGACGTTGCAGCATCTGAATCATGAAGATCATAGGAAAGAATACTACCATGCCTTGTGAAAACAACTATCCCATTTTCGTTCAAACTCCAGATCTGGAAAAGACTATAACCACTTGATCCATTGTCATTGTAGGATCTATAACGATAGCCATAATCGCAATCAAATTTTGATCTACACTTTTATTGTAGATCTGATTCGAAAGTTGCTGAGAGTGTAAAGCTAGTCGCGCGAACAGATTAAAGCAAAAAATCAAGAACAGCGTGGGATTAGAAGGTTTTTGGTCGCGTAAAGGTTCCATTATCTGCTATTGGAGTCTTCTCCGGCAGACCGATGATCGGCCCGATGAACTCTTCTCTGGCTCCTCACGGCCAAGATGATTTGTTTCGAAAGGAAATGAAAGTTTTTAACAAAAAAGCCAACAATAGAACAGAATGGACAGAGTTAACGTCTGATAACACTGTTGAACTTATTATATGATGTGTCCTTGTTTTAGTCGTTGGACAGGGAGCGGGACAACGTTTTTGGACAGAGGATAACGTAAGATCTGAGGTTTGAGGCATAGCTTTTTACTAAAAGAATGCTAAATGTTTGTGTCAGGGAGAGAGGGTGGAGGCACATAAATAATATTTGTTTTAAATAAAATAATTAATCATAGAGAAAATTAATCAGAGTTATTGTAAGAAAATAATAATTAATAAAACCGCGTTAAAAAATTCTTTGATGAGTAGGGACAGATGTGAAAAAAAATTATTTCAGGGGGGTAAATTAAATGAATGTAAGACAAATAACAGTTGAAGTGCTACTGAGGGAAAACTATATGTAGGGAAATATTTCAAATTGAAAACCACAAAATGAAAGAAAGCTAAAATAAAAAAGAACCTGTACTTAAGTTGGAGGTCATACTTGATAAAACAATATTTTAAATGATATAAAAAAATTAAAATGAGGATAATTAGAAGGAAAAAATATTTTGATGATAAATATTCAAAAAAAATAAGAAGCAAATTTGAAAATATACAATATATTAATGAGAGAAAGTAACAAAAAAGTACAAAAGGAAGAAAAGAAAATGAAAAAAAATAAAAGAAAAAGAAACAGAAGAATCATAAAAAACCAAAAAAGAAAACATGTAGCAATTAAAGCGCCACTAGGGAAAAAAATGTAAGTACGGAAATATTTGAGAATACCTAATTGACAAATTGAGGGGAAGCTAAATTATAAAAAGAGTCATGAACTAAAGTTAGAGATCAAATTTGATAAAACAATATTTTAGAGGATGTAAAAGAATATGAAACGAGGATCAATTAGAAGGAAAAAAATATTTTGATGAAATACATAGAAAAAAAATCAAAAGCAAATTTGAGAACATACAAGATAATATAGGAGAGAAAATAAAAAAAAAACAAAAGAAAGAAATGGCAAAGGAAAGGAGAAAAAGAAAAAGAAAAAGAAAAAATCATAAAAAAAAAAAAACGGAAATAGGGTGAGGGGCACGCGTCAATCTGACATGGAAAAGCACATTCTTGCCGTTATATAGAGTATAGATTTGTCTTTTCCAATGATGAGCACACACGTTCCGTGTGTTTCCCTTTTTTCTTTTAGCATATTTTTATGCGGATTTCTAATATATATTCTAAAATTTAATATCATTCATTTGTTTTACTCCTCTATTAACTTATTTAAGGGGGGAAAAGTGCTGTAGAGCCCTTTGAAAGGGAAAAATTATATAGTAAATTATATATTGGATATATATATATATATATACAAGTATTTGAGTGGATGTTGATGCCCCTTTTTCGTAAGGTAAACGCCAACCCATGTCTAACAACATGGCCCAATGTAAGGTATGTCGAGCCAAGCCAGGAGGTGGGGGTCCTCCAAGTGGGCCATGGTTTGGAAGGCTAAAGGACGTGAATGGACTCATTTTATTTTGTCTAATTAGACTTTAACTCACTTGGGGAGTTTTAGATTTAATTGGGATTAGAATAAAATGGGTGCGGAAGAATTAAAGTGAAAAAGGCCTAAAAAATCCACTTAAAAGCCCAAGCTCAACTTCAAAAAAAAGCCCATCTTTAGCTTATCCATGTGGCAGTACACCTGTCACTAGCCACACCAGCCTTACCAGCTCACCCGTAGGGAAGCTTTGATGCACAAACATATGACTCCTGCAGCCAAAGAGAAACTCCCCTTAACTAGGGGCAAATCAAAGGGAACCCTTTCCCAGGTCTGACCCTTGCTTAAAATGGCAAACTAAGACTTCTACTGCATAGACGCACTTGCAGCAGGCCACCCAAAATAGTACCTATAGGCCGGCCAGCCATTAATGCTCCTGATGTGCCCAGTTTTGTCCCAAAGACTAAGTTTGAATTTGGAGGAAAAATCTCCCACCATGGCTATTGCCACATATGGTTGCTCTTGCGGAACCAGACTTGGAACTACCCCTAAGTTAGTGCTCAGAATAGAAGAAGCCTAACAAAACTAAAACTATATTCTTCTCTATAAATACCCTCTCTAAGACCCTTGAAAAGAGGCTAATGAACCCATTCTACTCAGACTAAAAGAGAGAGAATGCATCAAATATCCATACCCACCAAAACCATCATCTTCTTCATCTTCTTCCCCATCTTAGAATCACTATAACCACCATCTTCCCAAGCTTAAATCACCATGTATTCACCACGAACCACCATCAAATCACCCAAAACACTCGCCAATCTCATGCTTTACTGCAATACCATCTAGAAGAAACATTATCACAAACCAAGCTTGCCATCTTAATTCGCCACAAACCTTTAAACTCCATTTTTTCTAACAACCTTCAAGAGTATCCAAGATACTCACCCATTACCATTAGAACTCAAAAATATCACTAAATCCCTTTAAGACCAACCATTTCCATGTTCTAATTAACCCTATGCACAAGGAGAGATAAAACCATAATTAATAGACTGCATCTCTTTCCCTTTCTAAAATGTCTCTCCAGCCTTGAACTACCCTACACGTCGCAACTATCTTCCTATGGGACTATTCTTTCTACCGGACCAATAACCCTCATCCTTCCATCAAGAACCCTATATTTCTAACAAATGGGTACATTAACATCACCAAGTATATAGGAAATTCCTCCACAAACATTTACGTTCCTCTCCCACGCCATGTGCATGCTTAGAGATCTCTTTTAGTAAAGTTAGCATCTCCAATGCTCCAAAATCGCAATGAGCCTCATCCTCAGACTTAATTGTCCTTGTGGCTATCCAGGTCTAGCCGTAACCTATCTGGGGCATCCATAAGGCGAGCCCAAATAGACAATGTGGGTCTCACCAGCTTCATCACTCGTAATACATAAGGCGAGCCCAAATAGCCAATGTGGGTCTCACCAGCTTCATCACTCGTAGTATAGCCAACTCAGCTCTTTTTGGGAGGCAACCAAGCAAATAAAATAAGGCCAAAAAGTCCACACCCTCCATGTGTGAAGGCCTGCAACAAAAGAGCACTAACACTTTAGTGACTTCATTGGGGAAGCTAGACTGGGCATTGATCCGTCTTCTTCCATGAAATGAGAACTACACCTAAAAATGACACCGAAGTGTCCATGTATTCCTCAGACCGTAGCACCAGTGCACCTGACAAGTCCAACAGAAGGGCCCCTAAGTTTGTGGAAGTAATTTGCAAAATGGCCCACACTTAAGGTGCCTTTGCCCATAGGATCAATTATTTAAGGGACTTCCTGGCTTGCCAAGCCACATCTACCGTGATAGCAAACAAAAAAGTTTCTAAGGGAGCCACGGCCACCAATGAGGCCAATTTTTAGACTACCGAGAGAGTGAAGGGAGGTTCGCTCAAATAGGTCAACATACTTGCCACTCCTAAGAAGCATCTCTATAGCTTTCTTTGGAAGATTTGGAGTTCATCTCGAGACAACCATATCTGGCTGAGCTCTACAACAAACTGTACCCTAAGGGCTATAAGACTTCTACTTTCACCCTCTTTAACAGACAAAAAGGAAACCCTAAGGAGCACATAAGCTATTTCCTAGACTTCCTCAGGCAACATGCCTATGACAAACACTTAAGGCTATAGGAGTTCTCTAAACCTCTCACTAACTGCGTTTACAATTAGTCCACTACTCTTGCATCAAGATCTATCCATACATGGGAGCACATGGTGAGCCAGTTTTGCAAGAAACACTTTGAAAATGAAGAGAAGATTATGACCTTTACTCTAAGTAACACCCATTAAAGGCAGGGCGAGCATATTGTAGACAACATGAGGAGGTTTTGGGAACTTGCCTTAGACTGCTATGATGGGAGTGATGAAGAATCACTAGGTGAAATAGGCATCAACAACATCATCCCCGAATATTGTATGCACTTGGAGAATGTGGGATTAAGCAATTCTCAAAGTTATCGGAGGCCATGAGGAAGATGTCAACATTCGTCAAGCCCCCTTTGGGGAGTCAGAGTTGGAAGAGCGTAAGGAAGGAGGTGACATCTTCCTTAGCAGCCTCTAATTGACCACCAAGACCTATTTACCATGACAGGAAGGAAAGGGACTGTGGGAGAGAAAGGAAAGTATTTCCTCCTATGTCATGTAAAGACAAAGATTCTATGCTATCCTTGACCAATGGATCTAGGATGAAGTGATTCGCATCTATCTACCCTGGAAGCCACCTACTGCCAATGACAAGAAGCATCTAAGGTATTGCCAACTACATCAATATGTTAGCCATCCAACAACAGAGTGTCAAGTCCTTTGGAAGATTTTCCATGCCAAGATCGGTTATGGTAGCATTGAGTTGCCAATCAAAGCACAAGCAATCAACACCAACCTGCTACCATGACATAGAGGAAAAGAAGTTTATGTAGTGCTCTCACTCCTGGAGAAGGAAGAAAATGGAAGAAGATTTGGATGAAGAGATACGTCCGTGGAAAACTCAACCAAAGCCTCCTAAGGTGGTATGGAAGACACCTGCAACAACGATCAACTTTTTAGTGCGCCTATAGCAAACTAGATTGGTATAGGAAAACACCTCCTTAGCCTATGGGGTGCAAAGCAAAACAAACAAAGAGAAAAAGAACATAATCGAGAAGCTGGATGATAACACATTCCTGATCCTCCAACGTCTCTTTTATTGGAGCGGGGTCTTTTTTTTATGGATTTGGAGGTTGACTGTGATTGGAAACACAGAATGAATAATCAGAGTAATGAAGAACACATGATTAAGAGGAGGTCGAGGCATGAAGTATTTCCCTAGAGGATGGAGTAGTTGCTATAGATACGGTCTTTTTCATGGGACTCTTCTTAGAAGGCCATTCCTTAGCTTGCAAAAATCACACAAGGCAATAAGGAGTATGCAAAGGAAGAGACCTACGTGGTAGGAGTATAAATCGAAAGAAAGGAAATAGGGTTCACCGTCGTGGTCCCCTTTGAAGACTGTTTTTACATGGATGCCGAGTCTTCCTTATTACAAGCCTTGCCTTGCCCTTGGCTTCCCTTGACAAAGGTTCCTTTGGAAACATTAGCCAAGCGTGTACTTTTTCTCTAGGCTGTGGGAATTGGAGGAATAGACTTGTTGGGAGTTGGTTTAAAAGAGGTAGGACGAGACTTATTTGGTAGGGGCGAGCTTCTAACATGGCCTTACACTTGCTCCCCTTGGTAGACAAGGAGCCTGTTTTTGGAGCAAAAGCGTCTTCCTATGGGATGTCACCTGTTACCAAAAATCGAGAGTTCTAGTTATCAACTAAAAGGGAGACTTCACACTCTTCAGGGAGTTATGTATAGTAGGAGCATCAGGAGACCTCCAAGTCTCACTCGTAGCATCTGTTGTGGAAGGGGAAACGAGCCATGCGGCAAAACCAACCATCTTAGGAAAAGCTACTAACACTCTCCGTCAGTATTTTGTTAATACATATATGCATTTGGCTAGGTACAGTGCACTAGGAACCAATATAGTGTTAGTCATAGGGACTGGGAATCAATTGGACAAAGAAATGACTCCCGTGGGGACACCCAGGGAGCTTAATTCCATCTTTTAATAGGGGGGGACTTCTGGAGCAAGGTCATCCTGGTCAGAGTAAATGCCAAGGTTCTTGGGGTCCAGCGAAGGAAGGCAAAAGTAGAAACTCACACCCGTAAAGGAAGAAAGACGAGAGCTATCTTTCGGAGGAATCATCCATGTGACCAAATAGAGGGCTGTAACGCCACTTGCTGTGCTCGTAAATGTCATAACGAAGCTCTCGGATGCTCTACTGCAGAAGGCATCTAATAAGAATGGTGCACCTTCAAAGAAGGTTCCTAGAAAAGAAATGATTGCTATGGTAAGCCATTCTAGAAAGAAGAAGCCTGACATAATTGCATCTGATGCGAGGTTCCCTCTCGAATAAACATTTAAGGCAGGTTCTGTTGAACGAAAGGGCACCTGAGGTAGGGGCTTATGCCAAGAAAGAAGAGTTTGCCACTAAGGTCAACTCCTCCTAAAGAAATGTCTTCTAGGGATGATCTGATTAAGGCTGAATTGGTGATGGACTCATTGTAGGCGGTACATCACCTATATCAACTCCCCCTCATAAGTTTGTACAAGAGTCAACACAACCATAAGGCAAGTACAAAATCAAGCAAGTACAGGTTGGGATTACCATCGTCCTCAAACTTAGAAAAAGAATTGTCTGAGTTGTAATTATGTGGTCTATGGAGAAGCAACTGCAGAGCAAAGTCTTCCACGTCAGAGTAAGCAATGAATTGGTCGCTTTCGAGCTTGTCAAGGAAGTCCAGAATGGATTGACTCAGTACAGGCTTCCAAGTAAAGAAACAACAATACAAGAAAATGGGTATGTTTATGAGGTCGTAGTCTGTGAGCTCTTTCTCTACTGTCGACAGAGAGCGAGGCTGCTGGCATAATAAGGGAAGTATTCCCACAGGAGCACTTGTAACAAGTTGATGGAAAGATAGGATTCAAGGCAGCAGTAATTGGTGCCATGTTGCTCATCTCCTACGAGGATATCCATCTAGCTATAGAACTTCCCTAAGAACAAAGCCCGCTAAGGGAAGCCTTTTTACCTTTGCAGTTTCTATGGCTAGAGGGAAAAGGCACCACAAGATCGTGTCCCCTAGCAAACCAAGAAATGGATACTTGCTCAGGAGTAGAGCGATGATGGCTTCCACTTAACAACCACTTCATCCGCACCAAGATGGAACTCTGTTAGCAATGTAGTCATGGAAATAACTAATCCAATAGGCAAGGCTGGGATGGGAGCTATCAAAGGCTTTGCAGTAGGCAGGAAGGGCCTCCGTCAGGATGGCTTCTTTCAAGGCATCATCAAAATCGTTTACCACTAGAGGAGGAAGCTCAAAATAGGCATGAATAGGCAACTAAAAGATTCTTGCGATGTCCACTAACATCAGGATTATCTCCCATGGCACTATGATAAAGGTATGGCTTTTTGGGCTCCATTATCTAGCCATATGTTTCGAACTGGCAATGTCTTTGAAAATGCTAAAGCGAGTGAACGTGATTAAAAATGGGAGAATTTTGTAACTATCTAGGTGGTTCCAAATGCCCTTTATCTACGACATATCCTCAATCTAATCGGGCCAACAGGCCAAAATGTTGGTAGAGACTAAGAAGTAAATAGGGGCAGGTTTGAGGTTGCCTCTCTCAAACCAAAATCAGAGTACTAAGCGTAGACATGTTGAAAAAATAGTATGCAATAGAATTTTAAAATTTTTATATCAAGGTATTTTCTAGAACACAAATTTGATATGCTATATGCATAAATTAACGAGATCTTACTAACCTTCATGTGTCGAAAAGCTCCTACAATTAGTGAAGAGAAGTAATGTTCTAGAAGGACCTCAACCAACGAGCCTTTTTTGCTATTCTCTATCCACGATCGAAGTGAGTGTCGGCTCACACGTACAGCTCTTCCACTAAGTGATTCTCCTCCTAACCAATTGAGAACACCCAAAGCTAGTGTTGAGGGTGAGCTCAACGCCACTGCCGAGGAGCCAAACTCCAAGTGATCGGCCACCTAGCTCGACAAAGGTACGCAAAGCTCATAATTGACCCCGATTATGCTAGATGTATTGTCCGAGGTGCTCTTCAAGGCTCCTCCAGGCCGCACCTCACCAGGTTGCCTCCTCGGACTCAATGTCAGATCGGGTCGAATTATCATTGCTCTAAAGTAGACTACTACTCGCTATCACTAGCTAACAACTAGCAAAATAACTCATCGTCGGATGCGAGTTTATCCACCAATAGAGGGGCATGACACTTGTTGTTTGCCACCTGACACGCCATGATATGACACTCGGGTTGTGGACAAAACCCACCTAACACCAGATCCAAGTATTAGCCTATAAATAGGATGCATTTATTGCATTATAGAAGTAAGTAAGCTCATTCCCACCTAACCGGTTCCTAACCTCTACCGAGCACCCCCTACCTTGAGCATCGGAGAGCCCTTGTCTTGTTTACTGACCATTTCTCACCTCCGAGGCTTCCCTCTTCTTGTTGTAGGCTAACTAGACCAGGCAGAAGCAAACAGGGAAGAGCCGAACACTGTGCTCTACCGCACGTGATGTTGATACAACATCAGATCACAGTAAGCATTAACATTTTGATGCTAGAAGGAGGGCCCCGTGCCTTTCATTTAGGAAACCAACCACAGCTAAGCCCAAGCTAGCTCAACAGCAAAATGGTGACACGTAGGAATGCCCGCAACGAAGCTGCCCAACAGGAGGGGTCGAGGGACTCGCGAAACTGGCCTCAACACACCGGCAGGCCTAGGGGCCACCCCCGAACTACGAGGTCCCAATCTAGGCGACAAGGAAGCACGGCGAAGGCTGAACAAGCACAAGACCTAGCTACCCAAGACCCAATCCAGGAACTCACCAATGTAGTCTGTATACTAACACAACAGCTCACATAGCAAGCTCATCGCCAGCCTACACCTGGCCTTCTTCCTCTAGCCTTAGTTGACCAGGCTGGCAGACGAGCAGGACGGGATGCCAGTGACCTAAGAGAGGCATATTCAGAGAGATCCCGAGGCTCCACACATGGTGTCTCGGCCAATAACAAACTTGTCCAAGAAGGCCGGTTAGGCCCTCAGGTGGCACGGGTACCATCACCTCAAGGGTCCCCAGCCTTTGTGTTTGACTGGCTAGGATGTAGAGGAGCATAGCAAAACCGACAACCTGGAGCAAGTGACCGTGCCGAGGGTAGAGTACCCTATAGGGTCGAATTGCCTGAGAACACGAACAGTCGCCAACTTTAGGAGATGCCCAAATCGACGAAATCCATAACAATCGTTTTGGCCTGGATGACGTAGGAGCCCTGGATCCACCATTTCTAGATGTCATAATGCGAGCCCCCATGCCGCCAAAGTTCAAGGTCTCACAGATCAAGGCTTATAACAGGACCACGGATGCCGACGAACACGTTGATCTGTTTCGAGGACACATGCTTCTTTAAGATGCTAGTGATGCGGCGATGTGCAAAGCATTTTCATTAACGCTCACTGGTCCAGCTCGGCAATGGTTTAAGCGTCTTGAACCAGCCTCCATTATTTCGTTCTGGTAACTCATTGACGCCTTCTCGATAGCCTTCTCTACCACGAAGACAAGGAGAAAGAAAATCACGTACTTGTATGTCGTCAAGCAAGGCGATGCCAATGTCCGAGACTACATCAACAAGTTCACCCGAGCAACTCTCGAGGTCAAGCATGTCGAAGACGAGACCCTTAAGCATATTTTCATGGGGGGTCTCCAAGACAAAAAACTTACTTAGTCTTTGGCCTTCGAGCAACCGAGCACGTTCTCACAGATGCTTGGCTATGCTTAAAGGTACACCGATGCAGCAGAGTATATGAACAGCCGTAGAGAGGAGGCTGGCCCCAACAGAACGAGAAAAGAAAGGAAGTAGAAGAAAGCGCCGGAGCAGTCCAATGCCAAGTAGAACAAGAAGCAAAAGAAAGAGAAGAAAGCCGAGAAGCTGAAGACCCCAACCGGGAAATTTCAAAGTTACACACCTCTGGTAGCCACAATAAACGAGGTTCTTGCATAAGTGGGCGGAAAAAATCTACTAACACTGCCACCCAAGCTCAAGGGCAACAAGATAAAGCGGGATCAATCTAGATACTATGAGTTCCATAAGGATGTAGGACACAACACCTGCGAATGCATACAACTCAAGGATCAAATTGAGCAACTAGTCCAAGAAGGACATTTGAGGGAATTTGTTGAACGAGTTATAACCCTGGGCTCAACCTGTGGAAGAAATGACCAACCAAGTCAAGATGGCCAAAGTTTCCCATGAGACGATGGGAACACCTTGGATCCCCCAAACATCGTTAATACGATTTTCAGAGGGCCATTTACCAGGAACACCTCTAGTGGGCGACGAGCTTACGTCCAAGAAGCTCGACAGGTCGAACGGGGCGATTTCATAAACATGTTTGAGCATGTAAACAAGATCTACCACCAGTAATATATTCCGATCACCTTTACCGAGGAAGAGGCGGATAGATTAATTCATTCGCATAATGATGCCTTCGTCTGTGAGTTGCACATCACCAACAACATAGTGCGGCAAATGCTAATCGATAACGATAGCTCAGCTGATATCCTATTTAAACAAGCTTTTGATAAGATGAAGATCAGCAAAGCTACCATTGTCCCAGTCCAAACCCCACTTTACGGTTTCACAGGAGTTTGCATCCAAGCAGTTGGAAAGGTTGCTTTGCCAGTGACCTTCAAAGAGGGTGCTGCTCGGGTTACACGCGTCGTTGACTTTTTGATCGTTGACAAACCATCTCAATACAATATCATCATCGGCCGCCTGACCTTGAACGCATTAAAGGCCATAGTCTCTATGTATCACCTAGCGATGAAATTTCCCACTGAGGATAGGGTAGGAGTCATCCGATCATCCTAGGGAGACTCCCAAGCTTGCTATGCTAATGCTGTATATGCTGCTGCTGGCCAGCAACTGAATGTCTCAGCCATCTACATGGTTGATGACATGGAACTTCCTGCCAACCAGCAACCCAAGATGCTGTCTGATCTTGATCCCCGACTTCCCAAGGAAGAAGTAAGGGGCACTCCGGTCGAAGACCTGATGCCGTTCAGCTTGGATCCCAAACATCTTAAGCGCACTGTCCAACTTGGATCACAGTTGTATACTGAGATCTAGGCTAACCTTGAGAGGCTCCTTACTGAGTATAGGGATGTGTTCGTGTGGTCACTCGAGGACATGTCTGGCATTGACTCTAGCGTAATCTGTCATCGCCTCAATGTTGAGCCCAACCACAAACCGGTGATACAGAATAGGAGAGCTTTTAATTCAGAAAGGTATGCTGCTATTAATGAAGAGGTCCAGAAGCTTCTTAAGGCCAAATTCATTCGAGAAGTCAAATATCCCGAGTGGTTAGCTAATGTCGTTCTGGTCAAGAAGGCCAACGGGAAGTGGCGCGTCTACATAGACTACATTGACCTGAACAAGGCCTGCCCAAAGGACTGCTTTCTGCTTCCCCAGATAGACCAACTTGTTGATGCCACAGCCGGACACAAGCTACTTAGCTTCATGGACGCTTATTCCAGATATAACCAAATCAGAATGGCTGAGGAAGATTAGGCAAAAACTGCTTTTGTCACCGACCAGGGGCTTTACTGCTATGTAGTAATGCCCTTCGGTCTAAAGAATGCTAGGGCAACATATCAACGCCTGGTTAACAAGATGTTCACATGACTGATCGACAAAACGATGGAGGTCAACGTGGACGTTATGCTGGTCAAATCTGTCCAAGCAAGAGATCGCATGGTCAATCTTCGAGCTAGCTTCGACATACTCCAGGAATATGGGATGAAACTCAACCCGGCAAAATGTGCGTTTGGTGTTAGCTCGGGCAAGTTCCTTGGATTTTTAGTCAACCGACGAGGAATAGAAGTGAACCCGGCCAAGGCCTAGGCTGTTATTGACATGCACTCTCTGCGGACCGTGAAGGAGGTACAGAAACTCACTGGCATGGTTGCGACACTTTCCTGATTGTCTCCCAGGGTACCGACAAGTGCTATCCATTTTTTAAGGCACTTAAGGGGAGGTTTGAGTGGAGCAGGGACTGTGAGGAAGCTTTCCAGAACATGAAAAGATATCTAGCCACACCCTTGATCCAGTACAAACCTTTGCCCGGAGAATTATTGACCACCTTTTTAGCCATGTCTGAGAAGGTTGTGAGCTCGGTTCTTGTCCAAGACGAAGATGGAGCCCAAAAGCTAGTCTACTACATAAGCCATGCATTCTAGGGTGCCAAGGAGAGGTACCCACCACTTGAGAAGCTGGCCTTCGCCCTGATCACCTCAGCTTAGAAGTTGAGACCCTATTTCCAAGGTCACACCATGAAAATCCCGACCAAATTCCCACTCTAGCAAGTCCTTCAAAGCCCAGAGATATCAGGTCAAATGGCTAAGTAGTCATTTGAGCTTGGCCAATACGATGTCCACTTCATGCCGAGAACAGCCATCAAGGCTCAAGCCTTGGTAGATGTTATTGTTGAATTTACCGACGTTGAGGAAGGCACACCCTTGGTGGAGAAAGCACGCTTGATGGTACCAAACACCCCCAGCTGCAGTGATAGTCATACCACCTCTGAACTAGAATGGAAACTCTTTATGGACGGATCCTCCTGCATGGATGGTTCAGGCGTCGGGCTACTATTGATAAGCCTGGATGGATATAAAGTAATCTATGCACTCAGATTTGACTTTAAGGCTTCTAACAACAAAGTAGAATACGAGGAACTCTTGGCCAAACTCTGGATTGCTAGGGATCTTAGGGTGGATCGTATCATTATCCATAGTGACTCAATGCTGGTCGTTCAACAGGCCACTAAAGCGTTCTAGGCCCGAATAGAGTCCATAGCCGCCTACTTAAAAGAAGTCAAACTTTTGCTCAGACAATTTAAGTCCTAACTGTTTAAGCAGATCCTAAGATCAAAAAACTCAAAGGCCAATGCCTTTGCCCGACTGGCCTCTGGGCTCGACGACAGTGACCTAGCTTCAGTTCCTATCGAGAGGTTGCCTAAGCTAAGCATAAATAAAGAAGTGTCGAGTGTGGCCGAAGAACATACAACCACGTGGATGGACCTGATCATCCGGTACTTGATCACAGTTGAATTGCCCAACAACAACGAGGAAGCACGTCGGATCTGCAACAGCTCGGCCCAATATTCAATGATCGATGGGAAGTTATACCGACGTAACTACATCACCCTGTGCCTAAAGTGCATAGGGCCTAAGGAGGCCGAATATGTAATGACCGAGATCTATGAAGGCTTATGCAGAAATCATTCTGGGGGGCAATCTCTGGCTCATAAGTGTCTCCGGCAGGGCTACTACTGGCCGACCATGGAACAAGATTGGAAGGATTTCGTGCAGAAATGCATCAAATGCCAACAATTCGCTAGAGTGCCCGAATATCATGCCGAGCTGCTTACCTCGGTCACATTGGCATGGCCCTTTGCGAAATGGGCTATCAATCTAATTGGGCCCCTTCCTTTAGCCTGATCCTAGTTTAAATACTGCATCGTGGCAATTGATTACCTCACCAAGTGGGTTGAAGTGGAACCGTGCACCAGCATGATTGAAGCGAAATGTATCAACTTCGTATGGAAAAACATCATCTGTCGGTTCGGGATCCCGCACACTATTGTGACCGACAACGCGAAGCAATTTGAAGCGACAAGTCTACTCCGTCTGTGCGAACAGCTCAACATCAGGAAAGTTTTTTCTTCCCCGAGCTACCCTCAAAGCAATGGGTAGGTCGAAGCCGTCAATAAGACAATCAAGGACAATTTGAAGAAGAAACTCAAGGGTGTCAAGGGAGCATGGATTAACGAGAACCCAAAGGTGCTTTGGGCCTATCGGATGATTGCTTGAACTGCTACCGAAGAGACACCCTTCTTACTCATATATGGGGCGAAAGCTGTCATACCTGTCGAGGTAGAATTAACGAAGTTCAGGGTCGAGCATTGCGTCAAGATCTGAAATGCAAAAGTCATGATGTCTGAGCTCAACCTACTTGAAGAAAAGAGGAACCGAGCAGTAATCTGTAATGCAGCTCGGAACCAAGTTGTTGCTCGGTACTACAACAAGCAGGTCCAACCGAGGAGCTTTAAAGTTAGGGATTTGGTGCTCAAGAAAGTCACGGTTCCATAACTCGGAGTGAGAGCTTTTGGTCCGAAATGGGACGGACCATTTAAGGTTATAGACATTGTACGACCAGAAACATATAGGCTATCCGACATGGATGGCAACTTGCTTGGTCATCATTGGAATGCCAAACTACTCAAAAGATTCTTTTGTTAATCTTTGCCAGAAACACTTTTTGACCTCTGGCTACTTTCTTTTGTAACTAGACCTATTGAATATAGGGCTGAAATGAAAATACAATACATTAATAAAATGTAAATTCACACACTATTACATTGAATAATGTGTTTAAGGAATCAATGAATCCTAAAGAGGGGCATATAACTCCAACCTGAAGGACCAGGTTGTAACTCCCGAACATGGAAAGCCGTCCTACTTAACTGGGCTGGGAGCTGATCAGCCATCGGCCAACCATGTCTGTCGCCATGCAAACCACCCGCAATTAAGTAGCCTAAGCAAAATCATTGCCCGACCATTATTAGACTTTGTACAAGTTTCTTTCAAACTTAAACAAGTCTAGGGACGACAGGGTAATGGGACATCACACGTCGTGTGCTCTGTCCGGCCGAGCGTGGGAACACCCAGCTCAGATTAACTCGTTAATTGTCGAGTCGAAACTTGGCAGCAATTGGACCAAATGAGGAGCTCGAAAATCTAAGTTCGGGAATGAATCTCCTTAGGAGGGTATCTTTTCGGGAGCATCCAACTTAGTCCAACTCTATTGATTATTCGAAGTCCATGTATACTCGGCGAAACATGTTAAACTATATTCCTGAGAATCTCTACACAATTTGAAAACATTTATCCAAGAAAAATAGCACTTGGAAAATATAAAACAAAACATATAGAATCTGAGAAGTGATGAACTTGGAAAAAAGTAAAGTTTTCATTAATAAGAAAAAGTTTTGGTACAATGAATCGGGCACCTCTTGAGCCCGAGTACAAAAACAAAAACTAAAAATACATCCTAAGTTTGGGACCCGCCCCAACATTGTCCTCGCCGACGCCGCCAGCACCCTACATCTGCTCATCCCCATCATTGTTGCCGTCCACTTCGATGACCTCCTCCACTGGCTGCTGGGCTGCACCCTGCTCAGGCTCGACTATAAGGGACCAGTCAAAGCCCGTTGCCTTGGGATGCTCCCTGATTAGATGGTCTCAAAGGTCTGTCATTCCAAGTAGTAGTAATCGATGTACTCCGGGGACGCCTTGAATTCCTCCATGGCTAGGGTGATTTGACCTGGGAGATCCTCCCAAAATTGCTTATTCTCTACCTGAGAGGCCTCGAGCTGGCCCTTGAGCAGAGCTGCAGTTTTCTTCGCCTTCGCCTTAGCCTAGACGGCATCCTCCTTTGCCTTCTTTGCCTCCTCCTCAGCTTGAGCAAGGGAAGTCTTGATTTGATCTAGCTCAATGTTCTTCTCATCGAGCTCCTTCTTGACTCCCTTCCACCTAAGAAAGGTATTCTTATGCCTCTCTGTCTCGCGGTGAAGTTTCTTCAACCTGGTGGCATAAGCCATATGCATGAGGGCGCTTGTTTGAAAAATTGAAACTAGTTAGCTCGGGACGCAGTAAGGAGAAAAAATGGAAGTTGGCGATGAAGCGCTTACTTGGGTGGTTGCGTGGAAGGTCACATTGCACAATCCCTCAAAACTCTCCCTTCGGAGGTCCCATAAGAAGTCCTCCGTAGGAACCACATCTCCGAGGCGATTGACAATGTTCCTGTGGTAGTTAACTTGCCGCCTTGGAATGTTTGCTAGGGAATGTACCGCATCCTAGTCGGCTGGGGGTGTATCACTCGACAAAGCCCTGGTCCTCGTCGGCTAAGGTGGTGGGTCTTGGACTGTTATGGGTTGCTGCTAGGGCCATGGTGGAAGCTCCCTCGCTGGAGTTCTCTTGCATTTCTTTCTGGTCTCCACGACCTTGCCCTTCCCCTTCTGGAGGCTCTCCATCAAGGCTCACCTCTCTTCAGCCATGCTCGACCTTGAAGACATTTCTACAGCAAGTAGACAAGTCAAAATCAGGTCGGCACCAAAAAAAAAAAAAACTTAGGGCTTACCTTTGATCTAGAGCTGGCGAGACAGGTTAAGGAACCAAATCACGTCCTCGAGGTCCTCGTCGGCTACAGGTGGCCCTGCATCGAAGGAGCCACTCGACGAGTCCTCGAAGCTAGACGATGATGGCTCCCTCGTCGGCCACCCGGATCAGGAAGTGCTTGGCGCTAGGATGTCAGCGCTCTGCCTCGCGACAGTTACCTGCTCGGCTAACTGAGCAGGTCGAATGTTGGAAGGGGGATTCATTTCACTGGGTTCCCCAACCTAGCCGTAGAGGGAGAGGATTTCCTTACTAAGCAGAAATGACTGCTGCCTTTTTGCCTCTGGTTTCTCAAATAGGTCTTCGATCGCCCTAATGACATGGCTTGGTGCCCATGGCCTTTTGCCCTAAACGTGCCCAATCTCAAATGTTCTTGAACCACGCTAATCTTTAGGGACGGCTTCACCGGCTCAAGCTAAATAGTTACCCCCGATGTAGAACCACTCACACTTCCAGAGCTTGTCCGAGTCGAGGTTGCCCAAAATGAAGTCCTTCTTAAAGCCGATGACGTAATACCACCCGGACTGCTAAGGAAGCTTCTTCATCTTGTAGACCTACTTAAATGCCTCCCACGGCATCTTGGTATGTCGGTAGTATCTCTATAATATGTACATCTCGATCAACGACCTGTAACTGTTCAGGTTAAGCTGTGCCGGGCACACGTTCAAATCATTCAGTGCCTGGCAGAGGAAAGGGTGAAACGGTAGGCACACACCAACTCAGAAAAATTCTACGTATAAAGTAATGCACCCCTCTGGTGGAGTCAAAGGGGAGTCATCCTCTTCCGACGCAATAAGGATGACGTCGGCTGGGATGTCAAAATCGACGTGCAAGTCCTCTAGCTGAGACTCTGTCATGGCACTGATGTACACCGCTGTAGACATCTACCCTGATCGGGTGATCCGATAGGCAGTCACTCCTCAGACGCAGGTGGCCCTGATCCTCTCATTTTCTAAGGGGCTCTCAGCTAGCCCTGCCTCCTCGGCTTTCTCCTCCTCATCGAAGATGTTGACAGTTACCGTGCCAACAATAGGGACAAGTTCCTTGATATTTTGACCAGAGGTCCACGAACATCAGTTGTCGCTTCTAGCTTGGCTCGCTTCTAGGTGGTAACACAGGAAGTGCCAACAGTTGTTGCTCCGATGTAAGGGTCCTCGCCCCTCCATGGCCTCATCGGGCGCCCACCATCCAGTAGGTTGAGGAACTCCTGCTCAAGGACGGTCTAGGAGTCGACTCTTAGAATTTCAGCCAGCCAGTCAGCCCCATCTTATTCCAAGGAAAAGCTTTCGATGTCAACATCCACGGAGGGCGTACCGGTTTCAGGGCTGCTTTTTGACCAAGAGATATTAACATTCTAGGAATCTGATAAGTTACTCATTTTCTCCTATTCTTGGGAAATTACCTGTTTGGACATGGAAAAGTCTGGGAATGGAAAGTTCTTGGATTGCTAACTATAGCTCGACAGCTAAAACTCAGGAACAAGGGGAATTTACTCTGATCGCGTGTGAAAATTCTCAGAAAAAAAGGCCCTATTTATAGGCATTTCAAGCGAAAAATCTAGGTGTAGAAAATGAAGAAGTGCGATCATTATGACTGATAGGCGACGCAGTCGATCGTAGGGGGACATGTGTCCCCCAAAAATCCACGCAACCCTTCATTCCTCACCACCTCAGAATGCCTCCTAGCCTACTATTTCGAGTCGACCTCACCCACTCTGCATAGTCTACCCAGTCAGACACCGACCAGGTGAACTGGGGGGCTGATGTTGAGGGTAAGCTTGGCGCCACCATTGAGGAGCCAAACTCCAGGTGGTCGGCCACATAGCTCGGCAAAGGTACGCAAAGCTTGTAATTGACCTCGATTACACTCGATGCATTGTCCGAGGTGCTCTTTAGGGCTCCTCCGGGCCGCACCTAATAGGTTGCCTCCTCGGACTCAATGTCAAATCAGGTCAGATTATCGTTGCTCTAAAGTAGACTGCTACTCGCTATTACTGGCTAACAACTGGCAAATAACTCACTGTTGGATGTGAGTTCATCCACCGACAGATGGGCATGACACTTGTCATTTACCACCTGACACGCCATGATGTGACACTCGGGTTGTGGGCAAAACCTACCTAACACCTGGTCTAAGTAGTAGCCTATAAATAGGATGTATTTATTGCATTCTAGAAGCAAGTAAGCTCCTTCCCACCTAACCAGTTCACGACTTCTGTCGAGCACCCCTGCCTTAAGTATAGGAGAGCCCTCTTCTTGTTTACTGACCAATTCTTGCCTCCGAGGCGTCCCTCCTCTTGTTGCAGGCTGACCAGACTAGGCAGAGGCAAACAGAGAAGAACCAAACACCATGCACTGTCGCACGTGGAATGTTGATGCTTACCGTGATTCGACGTCATATCAACAGCTAGTGTTCGTGATTTGTGAACAAGAACTCTCAGGGAGTTTTAAATTCTCACCAGTAGAGTATCACTCTTAATCTCTCAATTGATGTAAATAACTTATGAGACTCACTTCTTATTTATAGAGGTTGGTTCTAGGGTCAATCCTTATCAGATAAGGTCTCAAAAATTCAAATCAGAATAAAATTCAGACCAATATCTGATGAAATCCACGTGAAAACGCATGATATTTTTTTCATGCATAGGCAGACCAAACTTGCCCCATCGGCAAGCCAAACTTGAAGATCGGCATGTCGAACTGTCGAAAAAAAATCTCAACGAATCTTCTATTTTTCACCCTATATTCGATAGGATAAAGTCTCAGTTTTAATTCAAAGAACCCAATAGTAAAGTTATCTAATTAAAACAACTTTATCTAGATAATCTCTAGGAAAATAAATAAATTCCTAATAATTCTACAAGTTTATCTTGATTTAATAAATCAACTGATAAACAGACAATAATTATCCAATCCCAATAATTCAACAAGTTTATCTTGAATTAATTTTGTCACAAAATTAATGCAACTGATAAACAGACATGAATTGTTTGATTCTTCTGAATTTCAACTAATCTAATAAATCTGACATAAGACACCAATTATTGGAAAAACACGCCGTGTCGTTATAGGATTTTGTGAGCTAGCAAAGGGGTCCTGATTAACCTATATAGTTTAAGCTCCTGATAATTATGAAACCCAATATCCCAAATATACATTTCATAATTATCAACTCCAACGTTACTCCACTAAAAGCATAGAGCTGCACTCTCAAACTATATAAAATTACGAAGCCCGTATAGCTAAGTCTCCATGACATATCATAGTGTATCGTATCCCCATAGGATTATCCATAATCTGCTTAAGGACAAGTTCTGTCTTATCTTCTCGATTATTTTTTTCTTACATTCTATTATCTCACCATAAAAAAACTTACCATCCAAAGACAATATACCATTCGGTTACACCTATGTAACCAAATGGTTGAGTGCTCCAGTTTTCTAATTATAGGAAAACACATATAAGAGGATATCACTACTCCTAAAGAGGAGCTATAGATTCCATATCTATGAATAACAGGTCTACATTATCAAGAGTCATGCCTCCAACGTACTGACATGCATACCACTATTGAAATGTGGGTGTCACCCTTTAGTATATCAAAAGACACAAGTCAAGGCAATTGGCCAACTATTCATCTCAGGATTAAAACACAATATAAATGATTGTCTAAAGTGAATCGATTTGCCAAGACAAAATTATTAATCTAAATCAATTCACTTTATGTCCTGATCCAACACATCGTCATCTATGACAATGTGCCAATGTTTCTATTCACGGAGTCCACCTCCCATGGTCAAGACAAACCATCTCCCAATAGAGATATAGAGAACATAACAATCTTTACATGAATATGGCACCCAATTTTATTTTCTCGATTGCAGATCTTATGATTTAGACCGTCACCTTAAGAATCATGTCTTTTGCATAATCTGTCCATCATATGCCTAATTCTTAAAGATTTAGACTGATAGTCTTAGACCATTGTTTACTTAACATACATTCAACAAATATGAACATAAAGAGGACAAGAATTTGGTATAAATGAATTCTTTATTCAAAAAAATATCTTCAAAAATATATTACATTTTTACTCCTTAGGGCATACATGTCTAACAATCTCTCACTTGCACTAAGTGAGTAAATATGACAAATCTCGCATCCCAATAACTTCCACATGCCTCTAGAAGACTCTCCCAGTAAGTGTCTTCGTGAATGGATCAGCTAAATTATCCTCTAACGCGATTTTACACACCGTGACATGCCCGCCCTCGACGAAGTCCTTTATCACATGATACTTCTAATCAATATGCTCACTCTTCTTGTAAAATCTTGGTTCCTTAGCATTAGCTACCGCCGCACTGTTATCACAGTATAGTAATACCAACTTATCCATACCAGGAACTACCTCAAGATCCCTAAGGAACTTGTGGAGCCACACTGTTTCTTTTAAAGCATCACTAACTGCCACATACTTGGCCTCCATCGTTGAATCTGAAGTACAATCTTGCTTTACACTTCTCCAATTAATGGCACTACCACCCAGAGTAAACACAAAACCTAAAGTCGATTTCCTCGAATCTAGGCAAGATCGAAAATCTAAGTCTGTATATCCTAGAGGAGTCAAGTCCTCACCCAAATATATAATCATATACCCTCAAGTTCTTCTCAGATACTTGAAAATATGCTTTATCGCAACCTAGTGGTTCGATCCTGGATCCACCTGAAATCGACTTACAATCCCGACTGCATAACAAATATCCGGTCGTGTGCAAAGCATGGCATACATGAGACTACCCACTGCCGAAGCATAAGGCGCCTTCTTCATGTATTCTCTTTCTTCCTCAAACTTTGGAGAGTCTTTCTTAGAAAGAGTAATTCCAAACCTAGATGGTTGCCCACCTTTCTTAAAATCTTGCATTGCAAACCTCCTAAGAATTTTATCTATGTAGCTGGCCTGTGACAAAGCTATTATTTTGTTCTTCCTATCCTGAAAGATCTAGATGCCAAGAACAAAATTAGCCTCACCCAAGTCATTTATGTTAAGCTACTTGGTCAACCATAATTTGACCGATGACAATGCCCCAATGTCATTGCCAATTAGCAGAATGTCATCTACATAGAGCAGTAGGAAAACCACCTTCCCATCTTTAATATGTTTGTAAACACATGGCTCATCCACATTTTGTGAGAACCCATAAGTCTTGATCACTTGATCAAATCTTATGTTCCAAGAACAGGAAGCCTGCTTAAGTCTATAAATTGACTTTAGTAGCTTACAAACCTTACCCTCTTGACCCTTGACCTTGAACCTGTCTGGTTGTTCCATATAAATGGACTCATCAAGATAGCCACTTAGAAAAGCTGTCTTGACATCCATCTGCCAAATCTTGTAGTCAAAAGTGCCAGCTATGGACAAGAGAATTTGGATGGACTTAAGCATAGCTACAGGCTAAAAGGTTTCCTCGTAATTAATTCTTTCCTTTTGCATATAACCCTTAGCTACTAGTCTAGCCTTAAAGGTTTTGACCTTTCCATCTGCTCCTCTTTTTCTCTTGTAAATACACTTACACCCTATGGGTTTTACCCCTTCAAGAAGATCCATAAGCTCCCAAACTTGATTAGTCTCTATAGACTTCATCTTTGTGTTCATGGCCTTTGTCTAGAGTTTAGGATCAACATCATCCATAGCCTCTGTGTAAGTATAAGGATTCCTATCATGTTCATCTGATTTAGCCAAAAAAGCCTCTCCATTGAACATATACCTCTCAGGTTGACACCCAATCCTCCCACTACGTCAAAACCCCTTCGGTTGTTGTTCGGGTTCATTTGGTTTTTCTACACTGATCGAAACGGTTTCATTTGAAACCTTTAGAGTGATTAGATCACTCCTTAACTCCTCAAGCACTACTTTGCTTTGAGGTTTAAAGTCGTCCATGTAACTCTCCTCAAGGAAAGTTACATTAGTTGAAACCATGTCTTTATTTTCCTTTGGGTTGTAGAAATAACCCTCTTTAGTCCCTTTTGGATATCCTACAAACACGTAAACTTTCGAACGTGCTTCCAACTTATTCGCATCCTTAAAAGGGATATGAACCGGACATCCCCATATGCAAATATGGTTTAAGGATGTCTTCCTGCCTGTGCACAACTCTTGAGGAGTTTTAGAGACCGATTTTGAAGGCATATTGTTCAAAAAATAACATGTGGTTTGTAGTGCATATCCCCAAAAGGATAAAGGCAATGATGAATAACTCATCATAGACTTTATCATGTCTAATAAAGTCCTATTCCTTCTCTCTGCCACACCATTCTGCTGTGGAGTGTTTGACGCAGTCAAATGGGATAAAATCTCATTCCCTAATAAGTGTCCCAGAAACTCATTAAAAAGGTATTCTCCACCTCGATCAGATCGAAGTGCTTTTATAGGTCTACCCAATTGCTTTTTCACTTTAGCCTAAAACTTCCTAAACTTGTCAAAAGTTTCACTTTTGTGGTGCATTAGTTACACATACCCATACCTTGAGTAATCGTCAATAAAAGTGACAAAGTACTCATACCCTGCTCATGCTTGGATGTTCATCGGTCCACAAACATCACTATGCACAAGTTCTATAACCCCTTTGGCCCTATTGCCTGTAGACTTGAATAGTCTTTTGGTCATTTTACCCTCCAAACAAGATTCACATTGAGGTATGGATTCTATCTTTTAGTGACTTAAAGGTCCATCCCTTACCAACCTTTGAATTCTTTTCAAGTTAATATGACCAAGAAGCAAATGCCAAAGATAAGTCTTATTAAAGTAAGAAGTTTTAAGTCTTTTAGAGTTATTATCATTTATCTCAGCATTAAGCAGTAAGTCCATCTTAGGTTTGATAAAATATAGATTATTTTGCTTCCATCCAAAACAGATAAAAGATTTATTTGTACGAATAACCACTTTGTTATTAAAAAAAACCAAATAGGAGTCTTTAAATAAACAAGCTATAGAAATTAAATTCTTTTTAAATTTAGGAACATTAAAACAATCTCGTAAAATTAAATTCCTATAATTATCAAAATAAAGATGGACATCTCCCACTGCTTCCACTAAGACCATGGATCCATCGCCCATCCAAAGCATGAAGTCTTTATGAAGTAGACTTCTCATTTCTTTGAACCCCTATAGAGAAACACAAACATGATTAGTTGCATCGGAATCTATGACCCAAATGTCACTGGATTGCTCAACCAAACAAGTTTCTAAATACAGAAGATCACACATACCTCCTTTGGAAAGGAAGTCCTTGCAATACTTCTGTATTTGCCTGACCTTCCAGTAGAAGAAGCACTTTAGCTTCTTTGGGTTCTTCTTCTTCTTCTTCTTGCTCTTGTTGTTAGCGGGAATAGAAGACTTTCCGTTCTTGGCCCATTGTTTCTTTTCATTCCTAGAATTTGGATTGGAACCAGAAGCAGCTACCAAGTTGGCCTCGCCACCCATAGGAGACTCCCTAATCAGCAGTTCGAACTCCTGTAACTGTTTCATTAATTCTATTAAGGTCATATCTCACCTATTGCACAAATTAAAAGTAGCTCTAAACGGAATAAATTCCTTTGACAAAGTTTCAAAAACCATAGTCATCTAAGTTTCATCATCGATGTCGGCTCCATTAGTTTGAGCCTTAGCGAGGTAACCCATGACCAACATTATGTGCTCCTTTATAGATGTCCCTGGCCTCCGTTTACAGTTTAAGAGTTTCCAAAGAGCCCCTTGCCGTTTTGTTATGGCTTGGCCTCCAAACATGTCTTCAAAATTATCCAAGATCTGCTTTGTAGTCTCATAATCTTCACGTTGAGTCTGCAGCATGTTATTCATGCTGGCCGTAACATAGCAACGGGCCTGATCATTTGCATCTTTCCAGCAACGTACGCTTGGAATTGCTCATTAGTTAAGTCTCCCGTAGGCTCGGGAGGACAAGGGGTTGTCAGCACAAATTTTAGTTTCTCAAAAGAAAGGACGATATCTAGGTTTCATTTTCAATCATTATAATTCTCTCCGGTTAATAGGTTTTTGTCAAGTATCAAAGATAAAACATTTTTAGACATTTTTAATCTACAATAAAGAATCATATACCAAACATAAGCAAACATATTATAATAATTTAGTAAGATAACACAATCATGTAAATACATACAAATGTGTTTATGTGTCAAAACCTTGAAAATATCACAACCTTACAACGATAATTCCCAACTCAGAATTCAACAAGCTCCTAGGGGAGTCATCCTAAATTCAATCAGGAACACGGATCTCCTCCTAATTAATATATGACATCTAGGACCCGTATGATCCAGCATATATTAATAATCATTTCTTTGGCCATTAATTTTATTAATAGAGCTCCTAGGGGAGGTTAATAATAAAATTAACATGAGTGTATAACCATCATTTCAATATTTTATCCATGATTTATAATCACCACCTAGGGGTGTGCAACCATAAATCATGCTAAAATACCTTATCCTCTTAGAGATCCAATCTGGTATATAATAAAAATCCCTTCCTAGAGATCGGGACCACTATGTTCTTTCTATGGACCAACGATGGAGGCCTTAGGTCCTCTCTTCGAAAACCTTCTCCCACTCAATCTTTTGAAATCAAGGTTTTATTTTAAAAGATATGCATGAATAATTTTAATTGAGTGGCACTCCCTATTCTATATGGCATGTTATCAATATACATGGCAAATCATATTATAATGTAGGCAAGCAAAGCTACAAACAAATAATAACTGTAATATTATGGTTCCACCCTAGAGAATAGAAAACAAAGATTACAAGAGAATAATCGAAACATATTATTAGTTCTTCATCCTTGAATCCTCAAGCTGTATCCTTCTTTATGTAATTCCCATCTTTAAGTGTTCAATCCCGTATAGATCGAATACTCCATATTTCCGGTCATATTCAAATTTTTATGTTTCTTAGAATTGTCTCAAAAATAAAATTAAAATTGCACTGAAAAATAGCACCTTTTCTAAAAAAATTTTCAACTCTCTGTCGGTAAGTCGATCTATGTAATCGGCCTGCCAGTCATGACCCACCGACCTGCCGATCTTTACAGATTGGCCTGCTGATACATGACAGATCAGCCTACCGAATCAAAAGTTCAGCCTGTTGCCAAAGACGGCCTGTCGGACTAGAAGTCCGATCTACCAATCCTATGAACATCGGCCTACCGAATTGGAGAGTTCAGCATGCCAATCGAGCACCACCCTTTTTCAAAAATTATAATTTTTAATGCAATTCATTAATTTTATTTTCAACAATTCAAAAATACAAAATTAGAGGCTCATGAAATACTTGGGAACGTTATCATCTATCTTCTAGATCCGTCTTTCCCGTATGATTATTTAATTACAAAATTTTTACAAATTTAAAATTAAATAATAAATCCTAGACGGAGATGATAGTCCACCATCTAATTACATAAAAAACCTAGATACACTTTCTAACCTCTAAGAAACCATAACCTATATAAATTAATTAATTAATAATCTAATCAACCATAATTAATTAATAAACATTCACTATATAATCCATGACAACATAAAAAATATATAGAATTCTAGAGTGCCAACTCTCTATAAAATTAAATTCAAGTAAATGAGAGATCAAGATCACATAATTTACACATATAGCATGATCACAAACTTGTAAATTTATGTAAAAACCATGGCTCTGATATCAATTGCTGAAAAAATAGTACGCAGCGAAATTTTAAAATTTTTATAGTAGAGTATTTTTCAAAACACAAATTTGACATGCTATATGCGTAAAGTAACCGGATCTTACTAACCTTTATGTACCAAAAAGCTCCTACAATCAGTTAAGAGAAGTAACGTTCTAGAAGAACCTCAACCAACTGGCCTTCTTTGCTATTCTTTATCTACGATCGGAGTGAGTGTGGGCTCACACGTATAGCTCTTCCACCAGGTGATTCTCCTTCTAACCAATTGAGAGATAGATAGTGTTCGTGATTTGTGAACAAGAGCTCTCAGGGAGTTTCAGATTCACACCAGTAGAGTATCACTCTTAATCTCTCAATTGATCTAAATAACTTATGAGACTCACTCCCTATTTATAGAGGTTGGGTCTCGGGTCAGTCCTTATCATATAAGGTCTCAAAAATTCAAATTAGAATCAAATTTGGATCAATATCTAATGAAATCAGCGTGAAAACACGTGCTCTTTTTTTTACGCATAGGCAGGCCGATCTATCTAATAGGCAGGCCAAACTTGCCCCATCGATAGGCCAAACTTGAAGATTGGCATGCCGAACTGTCGAAAAAAAAATCTCAATGAATCTTTTATTTTCCACCTAAGATTTTATAGAATAAAGTCTTAGTTTTAATTCAAATAACCTAATAGAAAAGTTATCTAATTAAAACAACTTTATGAAGATAATCTCTAGGAAAATAAATAAATTCCTAATAATTCTACAAGTTTATCTTGATTTAATAAATCAATTGATAAATAGACAAGAATTATCCAATCCCAATAATTCAACAAGTTTATCTTAAATTAATTTTGTCACAAAATTAATTCAACCGATAAACAGACATAAATTATTTGATTCTTTCAAATTTCAACCAATCTAATAAATTTGACATAAGTCATCAATTATTGAAAAAACACACCGTATTGTTATAAGATTTTGTGAGCTAGCAAAGGGGACCTGATGGACCTATATAGTTTAAGCTCCTGTTAATTATGAAACCCAATATCCCAAATATACATTTCATAATTATCAACTCCAACGCTACTCCACTAAAAGCTTAGAGCTACATTCTCGAACTATATAGAATTACGAAGTCTGTGTAGCTAAGTCTCCATGACATATCATAGTGTATCGTATCCCCATATGATTATCTATAATCGGCTTAAGGACAAATTATGTCTTACCTTTTCGATTATTTTTATCTTACATTCCATTATCTTACTATCGAAAAACTTACCATTCAAAGACAATATACTATTCGGTTACATCTATGTAACCAAATGGTTGAGTGCTCCAGTTTTTCAATTACAGGATAATGCATATAAGAGGATATCCTTACTCCTAAAGAGGAGCTATAGATTTCATATCTATGAATAATAAGTCTACATTATCAAGAGTCATGCCTCCAATGTATCAGCATGCATACCACTATTAAAATATGGGTGTCACTCTTTGGTACATTCAAAGACACAAGTCAAGACAACAGACCCACTATTCATCTCAGGATTAAGATACAATACAAATAATTGTCTAAAGTGAATAGATTTGTCGAGACAAAATTATTAATCCAAATCAATTCACTTTATATCCCGATCCAACACATCATCACCTATGACAACGTGCCAATGTTTCTATTCATAGAGTCCACCTCCGATGGTCAAGACAAACCATCTTCTAATAGGGATATAGACAACATAACAATTTTTACATGAATAAAGTACCCAACTTTATTCCCTTGATTGCGGATCTTATGATTTAGACTATCACCTTAAGAATTGTGTCTTCTACATAATTTGTCCATCATATGCCTAATTCTTAAAGGTTTAGACCGATAGTATTAGACTATTGTTTGCTTAACATATATTCAACAAATATGAACATAAAGAGGACAAGAATTTGGTATAAATGAATTCTTTATTGATAAAAATGTCTCCAAAAATATATTACATTTTTACTCCTTAGGGCATACATGTCTAACAGGATGAATTACTAGAACTAAAGTGAATGGGGGCTTAGATACATGCTTGGCCATGGTTGTAGTTGGGAGATCTAGGTCTTGTGTCAACTCAAAGAAGTGGTCATCGATGGTGAAAACTGCATCCTTGGCCTTGAATTTGGGGGCTTGAATGGATGCGGGAGTACTTATGGCAAAAGCCGTAGGAATCTATCACAAAGACACCTGTCATAAAAGAAAGGGAGACATACGTGTTACACCATGAGAAAAAAAGAACGCAAAGAAAGAAAACAAGGGTGCTATCCCCACGGGCAAAAAAAAATGGAAGAAAGCATATGAAAGTGAGTTGACAACAGCACCAAAAGTCGACAGTGTAACTCTAATAAAATAACACATGCATAGTCTCTGTAGAATGTGAAAAATCAACAACGCTAAGGTTAAAGCAACCACTTGCAATAGGAAAACAAGAAAATTGATGGCATGGGCTGTGATGGTAGGAACGCAACAAGAAACTAGGTGAATTTAAAATTTTAAAAAAAGAAAGCAAAACGGTGGCAAGCAAAATGGTGGCAACAAACAAAAATCATAGCATCACAACAAAAGGGAAGAACTAAATGCAAGTCACAATCAGCCAATACCACTGGCATCACTCAACAGTAAAGGAAGGAATCACAATTTCACATAAAGAGAGAAAGTTCGCACACAAAAAAGAAAGCGAGTTAAGGTAATCACGGGATTTGGGTATCGTCAACAAGAATGTGTGCTATAAAATGAAAATGTCAAGAAAAGGCCTTCACCAAGCACACTGCCC